>PPOA03000016.1:0-299054 GCA_003708795.3 Petasospora americana
CTATCACCGCATCCAGCGCTTTGAATGTCCAACACAACGTTATCAATTGTTTGACCCTGACTCTTATGTATGGTTAGGGCATACGCCAGTCTTAAAGGAAGCTGAGATCTATAGTACGTGAACCTCTCCCAACCTTTCGTTATATGACTGGACACTTGTGCTGTTTTCGCCAAGATTATCTGTTCCTGAGGAAAGTGGAAGTGTACCACCGGGAAGAGCTCAGCACGTCTATTGGCGTTCATCAAATCAGCTGCAAGACTCATGGCTGTGTACATATCGCCATATATATCTGGATTCCCGGATTCAAATAATGTCGGAGATAATAAGGGAATAAAGTCACCGCCACTACCTAATCTGATTTTCGCCTTTATAACTTCGTTCCTGAACTTTGACAGATCCCAGTGCTTGCGATAGCCCTTGATCAGCTTCCAACTCTCATCATCACAAAATGAAATGACCTGACCTCTGGCACCATTTATCACTTCTTTATTGTTAACCGTTGCAATAACGGGACACTGTAACTTCAACTCGACAATTGGATCCATGCTATTCTCCAACTCTTTCAACATAAATGCAATGTCCTTCCTAGAGTTAGAGCTTTTATTATGGGAAGTGGTGTCAACCGAGACAAATGTATGTGTGGGTCCTTCCAACTCCCGGAGTTTTAACTGATTATTGCGAGCAACAGCACTGTTGGTGGCATACAAATAATCAGGGTTACCACCATTCAACGGCCTGTTTAGTCGGTTGATGTAATTGCAGATGGCAAAATCACAAATCCCAACTCGAATCTTGGAGAAAACCTTTTGGAACTCAGGTGAATCTTGTCGGTGTATCTTTGTGAGCCTGATAACGGCTACAGGGTTGTCTCTGTTTGTCAGAAAGTCTGACTTAGTAACAGTTGACCTACCGGTTGCAACTTCAGTATGTCACTAACAAGTCACGGGTTCATCAAATATCTTCAACAGGTTCACAACTCTTATCAGCTTATCCAGCATTTCAGCAGACACCATACTGCACTCTTCAATCACAAGGTAATCAGTTGACTGGATGTTTCACATATAGCACTGCTTCTGTTGTACTTGCTTACAATCTAAACTTGTTCTACTCCCAGTTATCCACAATTGCTGCATACGATAAAGTGATTAAGAGTGGGGAATGACATCTGCTGTGTTCAATGGTGGTGATTTCTCTATGCCTGGAATTCCTGTTTATACATCTACCACTGGAAGGTCTGAATATGTCTGTCCTGTGGGAAACTGAAATATAGCTTGCCCAGAATAAGACCTTGAACAGTGTCATCTTGTAGAGATGTGTTTCATGAAGTGTCTAAGGCCCTTGCTAACAAGTCCCCGGAACCACATTCCGCAATCAAGAATGCAATAATCACTAATATCCCTCACATATCACAAATGATACAGAGATACTTAAGAGAACTTTTCGAGGCTCTACAATTGATCTGTACTCAAAGAGCTTTGTTGCTATGTTCCAATATTGATTCCTATTCTCGGAATCCACTAAATGGAAAGATGATTATATGCTGGACTCAATCAAGGTTTTAACAAAATCAGCACGTGTTATTTTGTCTATACTTGATGTTTTCCCAGTGAATTTGTCGAAAAAACTCAAGAAACTTTTTACTGATAATATCTTTACCGAAGACCATTAATCCACCTCTGAGTGCTATCCGTGCACTGTATATGAAGGTATGAGGTGATCCTTTTTCGTCACAGGTCAACACAATGGGCTTTAGTTTAGACGATTGTTTACAGCATATGAAGAAGTATCATAACATCGCTCAAGATATGTGGGGAATTTATACAGATATCCAGGAGGCTCACATTGGCGCTAATGGTGGTTTACCTGAACCTGAAAATGGAGAAGTTCCAAGAGATGACGCAGATGACCTCTTTGATGATGACAGCATTGAAGATGGTGATGAAAACCTGGAGGTTGCCCCAAATAACACCACGGATATTCTCAATATATTCCTTGCTGAAGTTACAGCTAATTTCAATCCAAACAGAAACCTGGTCTTGGAGCTGCTACGATGATATATGGTGAAGTTTCAAATCCCATTTGCATGGAGATGCTGAGACGCTCTCTTGATGATCAAGGTGTTAAAAGCCCCCAAATGCGCATGTGGTTTATCTATGATCTGTATACAATTACTTTATATTGTAGTATGAGTTAATATAGGAGACAGCTAGTCTCATTTTAATCCGAGATATCGAATGACACTAGTCTAGATACATATATAAGAATGGTCAATCCAGATACGAACTTTGACTGTTCGACTTGTTAATCCACCGTTTTTTATCAATGTCTACGGCTTTTGAAAAATCATATTACTTGTATTTTTAAGAGTTGATGTCAATTTAATCGCCTTGACGTATACGATTAAAAGTTCATAACATTTTGAATACTTTTGATGTCTCTAAATGTTTTGGGAAGCTCAATTGACAGAATTGGGAATAGTAAATATCACATCAATTACCAGAGATGAATTCAGATGAAGTGAAATAACAATATGGGATACTGCAAAATGGTTGGTGGATAGCTTAAACCTTCTTAAAAATAAATTTGGGGACCTGGATGAAGAATTGTAGCGGTAATGAGAGACAGCAAAACATCTTGTGATCACCGGATTGCCATTGAGTTTAAGTGAAATAACGTAGGGTATATCTAAAATTGTTAGTACGTAAAGAAAGTTTGACCAGCAACATACCCAAAGTAGGATCTAAAGTTTGGATCGCCCACACTTGATGGGAAGGTCAGTTCCCATAGACCTTGGTAGCTAATTAAAGCCACCACAAAAGTCTTATGTGGCTGTGAACTGAAATTTTGAATTCATGTTTCGGATGTTTCGAATGGTGAAAAGTGTAATAGAGTATTAATATAGCTAGTGATTGTTTATAAAGTTGAAACTACGCGGCGACTATATTGCGGTGGCCCATGCTCACGAAGAGCCCGCATCACGAAAAGACCCGCATCACGAAAAGACCGCAACACGAAAAAAGACACCTGGACCCCCGCATATAAACGACACTCAGCCGCTGGATAAGCCAAAACTCCACGAAAAAGACCCCACGAAAAGACCCGTGCCATGAGAAGACCCGTACCATGAAAAGACCCGTGCCATGAGAAGACCCGTACCATGAAAAGACCCGTGCCATGAGAAGACTCCCGGACCCCCATATATAAACGACACCCAGTCTCACTGCGCTTGCTCTCGCTGGATAAGCCAAACACAACACAGAAAGATCTTAATAACATGCGAGTCCCCTCTACTTACGCTGCGCTTTTGCAAATAGTAGTTGCAATGACTTTGTTATCATCTGGATTGGCTGAAGATGTTGCTGAAGATGTTGCTGAAGATGTTACTGAAGTGTGCGAGCAACTCTCGCTCGCAATACAGCGTTGCAATGATATCCTGAATGCCACTGCGTCGTTATACGTCGATGAGTTCTTGCAGCCTATGATTCAAGTGGCAACGTCGGAAGTGGACGATGAGGTTGAGCTACAATACCTTGAATGTATAGGTGACTACTACAACAGCACTTGTCATATCTTCAGTGGCCCGGCATCGACACATGCCGAAGCATGGGGGCTTACATATTATGACAACATTGCTGATGCTATTGATGCTAACCGTGAGGGAGTAGCCAACTCTGCGTCATCCAGTAACTCGACAGTCAGCGAAAGCCTCAGCTTACTAAAGCGATTGGCTAACCAGTACTACATATTCTCCAATGTGCATGGTAGTGTGACATCTGTATTATACAAGGGGTATGTGTCCAACTCAAATTGTATAACAGTTAATTCATACCCAGTGTCCAACAAACAGTACTATAGGAATTTCGGGTGCTGTGATAGCATTACATCAGTATGGCCCCATCATAATTGTGTGAAGGGAGGTAAGTTTACGACTAAGTTGCCAGGCGGACACTTTTATGAGGGAACTCGTAAGGTTTATTCATTTAAGCAGCTTGCATAGGGTCACGGACTAATCAGAGTACCAACCTCTGCAGGCAGAGGTTGTTATTCTACTTTAAGTTAAGTTAAAAAGAAAAAAAAAAACAGAAAAGGGGAGAAGCGGGAGAAAGAGAAATATATGTCGCGGCCAAATTCGCTTGTAGGTATGTGTTTTGGCAGCACGCTTTGCCAGGATAGCTACATCGCGTATAATGTTTTCTACTTTATAATGGATCAATTATACTATATTTTTGGGCTATGTGTAACGTAAAGTAAAATCAAATTAAGGCGAAAACGCTAATAAAGGTATCGGCCTGGCAATGTAGGTATTCTGGCAACGCTGCCAGGATAGATATATGCCTGGTGTCATGATAGCCGTATCGGCTGCAACAGCAGCTGAAATATATCACACACTTCTTCTCATAACAGTTGATTTAGTATCCGTCCAGAAGAGTGTTTGCATAGTCCAAGAGATGGTTGATAAAAATAAGAAATCCTCGTCTATATCAGGAAATATTGGCGAGTTTTTTGACGTATAAAGCTGTGAGTAGTTAAGATAGAACACAATGTCTATCACGTAATCAGTTAATTCTCATTAGCTGTTGCTAATATGATGGGCTGCTACAAATCATTACTTGTAATCTGTTGAATGACTTGAAGTGTTCACCGTAAGAAAAGGTGCACTTAACCCTGGTTAGCGGTATAACACAAAACCTTGGTTCAATACAGAGATATTCTTCAATTCCTCCTAGGTCAAATCAAAGTCCTCAACGTTCAAGTTATCCAAGAGTCTCTCCTTGTTAAAAGATTTTGGAATCACACCGAGAACTCTCTGGGTAGCCCATCTCAAGGTTGTTTACCAATATGAGCAGAAGCGATAGAAGTGATAACTGGGCTAACGAACAAAGCTTTCAAGTACCTAGCCTTTGGATGGTCCGACTCAATGAAGGATTGTGGACCGAAAGTGGAGTAAGCAACGACGCAAATACCGGATCTCTGGGCGTATTCGATCAATCTTGGTTGGACCAAGTATGGGTGATGCTCAATTTGCAAGGCAGCTGGTTTAATCTTAGCACCTCTCAGCAAATCTTGGATCAAGGCAACGTTGAAGTTGGAGATACCAAGGGACTTGACCTTACCTTGTTCAACAGCAGCCTCCAAGGCTCTGTAAGTATCAATAATTGGAACATCCTCAAACTCCATAAGCCCAGATGGACCGAAACATGGTGGGTATGAGACTTCGCATGGAACGAAAGCCTGAGCAATTGGGAAATGGACGTAGTACAAATCCAAGTATTTCAATTGTAAATCTTTCAAAGTTCTATCCAATGCAGTCTTAACGTTATTTGGGTGATGGAAAGTGTTCCATAATTTAGAGACAATGAACAACTCGGATCTCCTAACTAAACCCTCATCCCGGGCCTTCTGAAGACCATTACCGACTTCAACTTCATTACCATAATCAGAGGCACCATCAAACAATCTATAACCGAGTTTAATGGCATTGTAAACTTGTTCAGCAGCGGTGTCCTCTGGGATCTTCCAGCAACCGAGACCGACAAGTGGCCCTTGAAGTCTATTTGTCAATCCTGCTAGGGGTTAATTTTGATCAATGTAATACACCATATTTTTTCCAATTCCTTTATGTCATATTCTGTTACGGTAAGATGACTTTATGATAGCATGCACAACGGGGGTCGATCGGAACAAGTGCCAATTATATCAAATGGCTGGTCGGAATTTCGCAGCTGGTTAACCCTCGTGATGAGGTATCAATATGACTCAACTAATTCATGCTACTAATCTAGAAATTTCAGCCTAATTTTATAGCCGGAATTAGTAAACTTCATTCAAGAAAATGAATCTATACGTTGATATGTTAGATACCACTCCAGGTAGTGATAAGTGGGGGTGCGATTAGCGGTAACCCATAGGGTTTAGTCCGCTAACATTATAAATCGTCGTCTTTACCTCCCCTTTTCAGTTACCCACCCGTTATAGCGGGCGTTAAGGTGCAGTATTATCGCTCTTAGTCTCAAGCGTCGTGGGTGTACCATAAACTTCCTCGACTTTGCCGACGGAAGAAATAAACATTTAGGGACGTTCTCGACGGCTTTAAAGGTTAATTTAATATGATTAAAGACACATAATGGGCATTGACAATTATCTAAGATCTGCTATTTGTTGGACAACTTAAAATTTCTAACTCATTAATGCATTTCATATCTCTGATGGCACTCTTTTGAGCTTTAAAATCTCTCATTAGTCTCGGTGTTTTGGGAGATTATTTCATCACCTTATCAGTAGGGACTAGGATTTTCGTTTTGCATGGCTTGAGGTTATTGAGTCACAGTCAAGATATATATATATATATATATGTCAAATAACACTCGGAGAAACACAGAAAATATTATGATGTTACTAAGATACTATTTTGGAATCTGTGGTAAAAGTCAATGGAGTTTCTTCGGAAAGTTGATAAGTACCTCACCCTGGAGACTTCAGATAGTCTCAGAAATAAGGATTTAATTCCCATCCCAACTAAAAGACGGAAATGGGGGTTCACTGCTAATTTCTCCTATTGGGGTATTAGTAACATGTGCCCAGGTTCATGGGCAACGGGATCTTCCCTCCTATATATGGGTTTAACCGGTTCAGAGGCTATTGGTGCCATTGTCATTGGTAACCTTTTCATTACTGTTGCAACACTGTTGATCAGTGAATATGCTGTTAAATACCATATTGGATTCTCGGTTTATCAAAGAGTTATCTTTGGTATTAGAGGTGGTGTATTTGGTGTTTTGATTAGAGCTATCAGTTCTGTTGTTTGGTTTGCTTACCAGGCTTGGCTTGGTGGTCTTTGTGTTAATGTTATTCTCTCATCCTGGAGTGAAAGTTATTTAAATATGAAAAATACATTCCCGGATAGTGTTGGGATGACAACTCAAGGTCTTGTTGGATTTGTCGTTTATATGGCTGTGAATACGCCTTTGATTCTTACACCACCTGAGTATTATTCAGCATTCCTTTCCTTCTCCGCTTTTGTGACTTTTGTCACCAGTTTGGGTATTGTTATTTGGGCTGCTGCTTCTAATGGTGGAGGTGGTAATATGATGTCTACAAGTCTTGGTACTTTAACATCACCACGTGGATGGGTCTGGTGTTATGCTATTAACTCTTGGTACTCGTCACTTACGGCTGGTATCTCTAATCAATCTGATTTTTCAAGATATGGTCGTGATTCAAAGCGTACTTTCTTGGGTATCCTTCTTGGTTGTAACCTGACTTCCTTCATTACACCACTTATGGGAATCTACGCAGCTAGTGCTATTAAACAGAAGTATGACCAAGAGTTTTGGATGCCAACGGATATTTGTATGTTTTGGATGACCAATGATTACAATGCAAAATCTAGAGCAGGTGCATTTTTTGCCGGTTTAGGTCTTGTCATTGCACAGCTTGGTATCAACTGTGTTGGTAATTGTATCTCTGGTGGTATGGATCTGGCTTCTATTTTCCCAAGATATATTAACATTAGAAGAGGTGCTGTTATCTGTGTCATCTTGGCTTGGCCAACACAACCTTGGTTATTCTATAGTGGATCATCTACTTTCCTTACCGTTCTTTCTTCTTTCTCTGTCTTCTTCTCCCCATTGATCGCCATCTATATCACGGAGTTCTTCCTTGTTAGAAAGCAAACACTCAAAATATCCCACCTTTATATTAATGATAAGAGAAGTATATATTGGTACACTGGTGGTATTAATATCAGACCTTTTATCAGTTTTGCTTGTGGTTGTGCTCCAGGTCTCCCTGGTCTTATTAGTACGGCAAACACGGATATTACAATTCCTCAAGGTCTTACATATTTCTACTGGTTTGGTTGTGTTTTCCAATTTTCTATAACAGTGTTTGTTCATTATTCTTTGTCATTTGTCTTCAAATCTCCTATTGGTGAGAGAGATGACATTGACTACTTCGATACCTACGATGAGAAGGACTTACAGAAATACGGTATTGCTCCATTTGATGGTATTGGATTCGATGGAGAACAAGTGGAAGTTGAATCTATCAGTGAAAATGAAAAGTCATAGATTCATATGCGTGTGTTCTTAGTTTTGAGTATGGTAAATATATTATATCGTTAGTGGGCTTATTGTAAGACTAATGCTTGTAATAAATAACAAAAAGCAGCCAATTCCGACGTTGAGTCTCCGCTCTTAGTCCATCCCGCCACCCAAGACTCCGTTCGAGACTAGCGGACTGGGGCTTTTCTCGCCTTATCGAGCGAAATGGGTGGAGGGTGGAGTCATCTGAACATATTCACACACGCAGACAATCTCTCACTCCTACTAAAGTCATCGGGACTAAATTTCTATTCGGCGGAGGAAAGAATCAGACTTCCGATGACTATTATCCCTTTGTGCCATTCATAAAGTACCGTTAATCACCCACTTTATTTGGTGTTTTGGAGGTGTAGAGTAATAACAACAAGCAAAACATGAGCAGACAACTTGTTGTTGGTATTGACGTTGGAGGAACAAACTCTGATCTTGTTGTGATTGATCCAGTTGCAATTACAAGATCTGCAGAAGAAGGTGTTCTTGTTTGGAAAAAATCAGTTACCACTCCAGATGTCTCTGATGGTATTTTCACCTCTTTGAAAAGTGTCATTGAGGCACCAGACGCGAAGTTCACAAAGGATCAAATTGTAGCAGTTACGGTTGGTACCACTCATTTTATAAATGCAGTTATCGAAAGAGACTCTAATAGATTGGAGAAAGTTGCAGTTATTAGAGTTACTGGTCCATATGCTAAATTCCCACCATTTGGAGATTTCCCTGAAGATCTTGCAGAGGTTATCAATGGTTACTTTGCCAATGTCGATGGTGGATACCAAGTTGACTCTAAGGAGATCAAACCAATCAATGAACAGGAGATTAGAGAGCATTGCGCTAAAATTAGAGATCTTGGTATAAAAGCAGTTGCTGTTGTTGGTATTTTTGCAAATGTCAAAGCTGATCAGGAGATTAGAGTTGGTGAGATCATCAAAGAGGAGATCCCTGGTGTCGATGTCGTGTTATCACATCAAATTTCTGGTATCGGTTTGGTTGAGAGAGAGAACGCCACTATTCTAAATGCATCTATCAAGAAGTTTGGTCAAAAGATCATTTCATCATTTGTCCATGCAACTAGAAAGATTGGTCTTCAGTGTTCTGTTTTGATCTCCCAAAATGATGGTACTGTGTTGTCTACTAAAGATGCCCTTGAGACCCCAATTAAGACCTTCTCCTCTGGTACAACTAACTCTATGAGAGGTGCTGCAGTACTTTGTTCTTCTGATCCTGATGTCAAGGGGAAGAACGTTATGGTCTGTGATATCGGTGGTACTACTACTGATGTTGGTTTATTACTATCAACAGGGTTCCCAAGACAATCATCAACTTATTCCTATGTTGGTGGTGTTAAGATGAACTTCTCTATGCCTCATGTTGAGTCTATCGGTCTTGGTGGTGGTTCTATTGTGAGGGAAGAAAATGGAGTTGTCACTGTTGGACCAGACTCCACAGGGTCCGATATTGTTACAAGAGCAACATTATTTGGTGGTGACACAACTACTACATCGGATATCACTGTATCTAAATTATTAAAAACTGATAGTCTAAATGAAACTACTATAATGGGAAACGTCGATAATGTTAAGGATATATACTCTGAAGAGTTTATTGCATCTTGTGATAAAGTTATTGAAAATAAATTAGAGGCAGTCATTGATAGAATGAAGACCTCTCCAGAGCCATTGCCTGTTATCTTCGTTGGTGGTGGATCCTTTATTGCACCAGATAAACTCAAATGTACCTCAAAAGTTGTTAAACCACCTTATTTCCAAGTTGCTAATGCTATTGGTGCAGCTCTCGGTAAGATCTCTGCCGAGGTTTCAGAGGTCAAGCATTTACAAAATGATGAGAAGCTGAAACAACAAGCCATTGAAGAATTAACCCAAGAAGCTATTAATGAATGTGTCAAGAATGGTGCTGTTCGTGAGAGTGTTACTGTTGTTAATGTTATATCTGATGCTGTTCCATACGTTGATAACGTTTACAAGTTTGCGATTAAAGTCGTCGGTGATGTTGATTATGAACGTACTTTATCATCAACTGAGAATTTGGAGATCAAAGCCGAGGACTACAAGGAGGAACAAGTTTTCAAGAAGGTCAATGTTAGTCATATCAAGAAAGAAACAGTTGATCACTTCAAGTATAAACCAACTGTAATTAACAATGAGTGGATTGTCTCAGAAGTGGATATTGACTATATCGGTCTTGGTGCTTATATCCTTGGTTGTGGAGGTGGTGGTGACCCTAACTCCAGTGTCATTGAACTTAAGCAAATGATCAGAGAAGGACAAATCATCAAGATTATCACTTTGGATCATTTCGATAAAATCACCAATGGTAAAGGTAAAGCCCTTAATGTTGGTTACTTTGGTTCTCCAACCCTATCTGGTGAGAGATTACATGGTGATGAGTTACTTGAAGCCATTGAGTTGATGGAGAAGTACGAAGGTCATAAGACAGATGGTATATTTATGTTTGAGATTGGTGGTAGTAATGGTCTCTCTGGACTTTGGTCTGCTTGTATGAAAGGAGTACCTGTTGTTGATTTGGATCTTATGGGTAGGGCTTATCCAACACAATGGCAATCTCTTCCATCTGTTAAGAATGATTTGAAAGGTTATCCATATCTTACTGTTGCAGATGGTAATGGATTTGGAATGATCATTACAAGTGCAAGGGATGATATTCATATCGAGGACGTTATCCGTGATGTGATGTACCACCACGGTGTGCAAGGTGCTTGTGTTGAGCCTTCGATGGACGTTGCACAAATGAGAAACGAAACTGTGAAAGATCCTGTTTCTATGTCATGGAGAATCGGAAGAGAAGTCTTTAGGGCAAAGCAAGAATCTTGTATTGATGATATGCCAAATAGAATCATTGATGCAGTTGGTGGTAAAAAAACCGCACAATACGTATTCAAGGGAAAGATTGTTGGTGTTGAGAAGAGAATCCATAGAGGTTATGGATTTGGTGTTGTTATCTTGGAAGGTGTTGATGATTACTCTGGTAAGAAAATCAAGATTCCATTCAAAAATGAAAACATCGTTATATATGAAGTTGATTCAGAAGGTAATGAGACCCCAATGTGCTCTGTGCCAGATCTTATTACCCTTGTTGACATCGATGGTTTAGCGGTGGGTACTCAGGACTACAAATATGGTCTCATCGCACACGTTATTGTTTTCTCTGCATCTGATGACTGGAAGACACCAAAGGGAATTGAAATTGGTGGACCAAAAGGTTTCGGTGAAGTATTTGAAGACATCGTATACAAACCAGTTGGAGAATATATCGCTCCTGTACCAATCACCGAAGAATACTCTAATTAGATTTTATAGAATATATGAATTAATTGGAAGTTAATAATAGTTTCTCTGTCTTTGTTTATAATCGCCTATAGTGATACATATCCTTCCGCTCATCATCGCTGTGTTTTCTTGGATCTTGTTCAGTAGCTATAAATATATTCAATTCACTTTCAGCTTTTTAAGATTAATTAATCTCTTCTGGAATGTGGTACTCAAAGAAGCCAAGAATTTTGATTTATAGCTGAAAATGGAAGTTTTGATGTTCATGAGCTGTGTATTTATTGTGACATGCCTCTTCTGATGTTCCAATGATGTGAGAACGTGCGATGAGGATGGTCGACTATCACCAATATCAAACGCTGAAAAAAAAATCGGCATGAACACGTCTAGTAGAACTAGGCTATATAATCACAGTAGAACCAATTATAAGATATGACTATATCTCTGAGGAGACGGTTATCGGTGCTGGTGAAAGAGCTCTCATGGGTTGATAGACTACTTACAGTGATTATCATCCTGAGTATTATCATTGGTATATTGATCTCTGTGTATGTGCCAGATGCGAGAACTAAGTTTGATTCAAATGCACAATTAGCAGGGGTTTCTGTTCCCTTAGCAGTTGGACTAATCATGATGATTATCCCTCCATTCTGTAAAGTAGAATGGGAAAATATCCACTTGATTTTAAGAGAGAAAAGGATTCATCAACAGCTGATGATCTCACTGGTATTAAATTGGATCATTTGTCCATTTGTTATGTTCGGTCTTAGCTGGATGGTTTTGTTCAATCAAGAAGAATATAGAATTGGCATTATCATGATCGGTTTAGCACGTTGTATTGCCATGGTTTTGGTATGGAACGAACTTGCTGGTGGTGACAGCACTCTGTGCACGATCATCGTTATAATGAACAGTTTATTACAGATCATTCTGTATGCGCCATTTCAGATATTCTTTTGTTATGTTATTACAAATTCACCAAGAACTGGTGGTATAACTTATTCATCAGTTGCCCAAAGTGTTGGTGCTTTCTTGGGTATTCCATTTGGGCTTGGTATTTTGATAAGATTTGGTTGTCTATGGATCTTTGGAAAGTCAAAATTCCAAAAAAGGATACTTCCATTTATATCACCATGGTCATTGATAGCACTGGTATATACAATCATTGTCATTTTTATCGCTAGAGGCTACAGCTTCATCAAAGAGATTGGTCAAGCTTTCAAATGTTTCATTCCATTGACTCTTTATTTCCTTATCACTTGGTTTGGTACTTTTTATATAATGAGATATCTATCTACTAAATTATACAAAAGAGATGAAGACCAAGAAAGAGATCCACTTCTCTGTGGATGTGAAAAATCTCTAGAAAAAGGTAAGAATAAAAGCAAATACTGTTCTGC
Source organism: Petasospora americana (assembly GCA_003708795.3). Taxonomy (NCBI): domain Eukaryota; kingdom Fungi; phylum Ascomycota; class Saccharomycetes; order Phaffomycetales; family Wickerhamomycetaceae; genus Petasospora; species Petasospora americana. The sequence continues at coordinate 12,805 of PPOA03000016.1, forward strand.
AAGCTACAAAGAAACTGTGACACAGACATTCACAGCAGCTTCAAATAACTTTGAACTAAGTTTGGCAATTGCTATATCCATCTACGGTTCAGGTTCTAAACAATCAATTGCAGCAACGTTTGGTCCTCTTATAGAAGTACCGGTTCTATTGGTGTTAACTATAGTTTCAAAGCTGCTTAGGCAGATTTACATTTGGAGGGATGACGATGAAATAGAATCAATTAATGAAGGTTATTGAGCCTATATATCAACTGTGTATACTATTTATTTCCATTATTACTTTAATAGAAACAGATGAAAATATGAGGATAAGCAAATTTATTATCAGCCAGTAAAACTAATTTCCATATCTCGAAAGATATCTCTCATAAACCGATCTCCAGTAGTGTCAAGGAACTCCCAAAACGTTGAATCGATAGGTGAAGGTTCTGCCTTTCTCGCTGGGGTATGGTGTGCAGTACTTCCATCGGAGGTTGGAGATTGTTTTTGGCTCTCCTCTTCAAATGAATTCCATAACTGTTTGGAATCATAATCCAAATATTGATCAATACCGATACTGGTAACCTCAAGAACACCTGGCACTGATGATGATCTTTGTTTTGAAGTTCTCTTATCAAACAATTGGTTATCATGGTTATCTAATTTGTATAACACTGTGTTTGAGATTCTCTCAAATGTATTACGGAAAACAGCAGCTTTCTTAAACTTCTCTGCAAATACATACAAGATTGAAGAGCATGATCTAACGGTGTCATAGATCAACCCTTTTCTTTTCAATTCAAGGACATGGATTCCAGTTGAACTGTCAATCCATAAGCAATAAAGGAACGATAATCCAGCAACAAAGACACAATGCATTGATAGCCAAGTATATGAGAGTTTACCCTTTGTGTGAAGGTCCTTATAGTTTAAGCAGATCACTGAAGTGGACTGTGTAAAGACTTTAAACCATTCCAAAGAGCGATGTGACGATGGAGATTCCTTTGATGAAGCTGCAACTTCTAAAACCACCGGCCTTAATAGTAAAATGAGGGCATTGTGATATGAAATCTCTGCCCAATTTCTGGTTTCAAATGCAGAAGTGGCAACCATCTTACTGGGGAAAGTGGACATCCAATTATTTAACTCCAAAATAATTTGAACTCTGGTGTCATCAACATCTTTTATTCTTCCACCAAATGGTGTATAGACAAAAGTATGAATACTGGAGAGAATTCTTCTTAGTTTAATAACATGGTTAGAGACACCGAGTTCGGGTGTGTCTGTGGGTAGCTCAACATCAATGTCAATATCAGAAATACCAAATGGACGTCCCAATACAATACCATTGATTCTTTCCATTCCATATGCACTCCAGAAGATTCTTCTCTTTAATTCACACTCCTCTGAGGAAAAGTTCGCACTGTCGTGTTTCCTATAAGTACCTCTGTGTAATCCCAAAATCACAGATGTTCTTATTGCCAATCCGGTTGTTTGCCAAATAGAACTGGCATCTGGCATCTTCTGAGAGAATACTGATAATATCAAATAAGCCTGGACCGTTTTTAGTGACGTTGTTTCCACTAAAGGATGAATATGTTCCATTGCTTTGTCATAATACATCTTGGTGTAAATCGTCGATGGAGCAGAGTAGTTGCCATAGACTTGAGATCCGATGGCAAATATCATAAAATTGAAGAAAGCATCTTCATCTGTTCCTGAGCCAGATAGAAAGTTATCAAAACTGGTACAAGTCTGCTTCCAATCAAGGAATGGGTATTGGCAATGGACATTATCGTGATACGACTCAAGATAGTTCTTTGCCATAGAGATCGAAGGCATTGTGAAGGCAACATTCTTCAATTCTTCTATAACCTCTGGTGGTGTTCTTGTGTCCGTAGTATCTTCTGTTTCTGGTTCAGCCTTCCGGTTATAATAACTGATAGTGGTCGTAATGGCCTTGGCTATTGAGTAAGCACTAGAATCACCAATGAATCCGTTAGACTCAGAACCGGCACCCAATGTAATATAGCCAATGTCCATCTCAAGGTCTCTTTTAACGTTTGACTTTAAACCCACTTCACCTTGTAACGATTTAACTTTTCTCTCCAGTTGCTCAATGTAATCTCTTGGAATGACCCTCGACGTTGCCAAGTCAACAATGGTACACTCGTTGCCGGAGAGAACACATCCACCACAGATCGGGTATGCACCATCACACTTCTTCTTCTTTGCCTTACATGAACAACAGGCACCGATGAGCTTTTTCCCACTTTTTCGGTGTTTGATTGGAACAAAATCTTCGGCAGTGCTTTTGGTCTTGGGTTTCACCACTTTGAAGGTTACCTGGCCCGGCAGCGACGATTGTAAGCTCATCTGACGATCATCTCACATGAATTCTCAGAAGGATGCAAATGAAAAGAGGCAGATGTGGTAGTTTTATCACTGTCGCAAGTTACCGGGGTTCAACATTATCGGTGTCGCACAATTATCCCAATGCGGTAGTCGATGAGCGGGTACATCCGCAGCGCTCTGCAGCTACCTTGCTCTTATCAGATAGTCGATAAAGGATTTAAAGGTGTGTGATAATGGGCTATCCAGTACTTAAATCAGTGGTTCAGGCCATTTGAGTAGCAAAAGATGGCTAAACTTAGTATTAGCTGAAAATAGAAAATGTCTTCATATCCTCCACGTAAGGAGCTTCCACCTCTCGGTGCCCTCGCATTAGACTACACAGATGATATCCATAGACCACCAGGTGACCCATTAAATGAACTATCTTTCCCTTTCCCATTGATACATGAACAGGTTAAGAACGGTACTGTTCAGAACATTGTCTTTGGAGGAAAGTTTAGTGAGGAATTCTTAGAAGGTTTTGCGGATGCGTGTAATAAGCTTGCCGATAGAGGTGCTATCGGTGTTATCACCTCTTGCGGATTCCTAGCACAAGTTCAGTCAAGACTCTCTGAAAGATCCCGCATCCCAGTGGCAACTAGCAGTTTGTTGCAGTTACCATTTGTCTTGTCAATTCTTCCTCCAAGTAAGAAAGTGGCTATCTTAACGTTTGACGGTACTCAACTCGGAGCTCTGCACTTCCGTGGAATTGGTTTGACAGAGGATCAACAATCTCGTCTAATTGTGCATGGTTGTAAAAATGATGGCCATTTGAAAAAATTGATTATCAATGGTGAATCATACATTCATGAAGAATTGGTGAAAGAATTGGTTGCACTTGCTAAATATGCCATTGAGCAAGACCCAACAATTGGTGCTTTTGTCTTGGAATGTACACAAATGCCACCAACTTCTAAATCCATCCAGAAGGCAACAGGTTTACCAGTCTATGATGTTATAACAATGATTGATCATTTCTATAGTGGAATTAAAGCCAGGGACCTACCTGAAGATGAGTTCAAAGAAGAGGGTTTAAGAATCAGAAAAAGAAGTGAGAAGGAGTTTGGTGTCCCAACTTTCAAACCAGACCCTTAAATAAGTAATATTCGTTTACGTGTAATCATCCACATCTAATTCTTTTGTAGTGATCATTGATTTCTAGTGGTGCTCTTTCGAGTTCTTGTGGAATCCGGGTAAGTCATTGATCTCTCTAATCACTTACATTCAGTAACCATCAATATAACAAAGCTTACTATAGATCATTTAAATGGACTACAAGGAATTTTAAAGAAACTTCATTTATATATATTTAGATTTTATTTAGATCATTTTAAAGACTTTTAACATAACAGCGTGAGAAAACGTATCAACATGGTTCTAGACAAACAAAAGAGTGTGTGTACAATAATTAATCTGCTTCAGCATTAGTAGAAGCGGTCAACTGTGCCTGCTTAACCAAGTTAGCTGGAGCATCCATTTCTGGCAACATAACCTCAATCAGTCTAATCTTAGTTGGCTGAGCAAATTCTTGATCATTACAAAGCTTGTCGAATTCACCAGTTGTAGAAAGTCTCAAAGCATCATAGTTCTTAGCACCAAATGTTGGTAACAAAGCCAAGTGATCCCAAGATTGGATATCGTTGTAACTTGCCTTCTCACCGTGGATCAATCTCTCAATTGTGTAACCATCGTTGTTCAATACAAAGATGTAAGGATTCAATCCCCATCTAATCATAGTAGAGATTTCCTGAACAGTCAATTGCAAAGAACCATCACCAACGAACAAAATGACTCTTCTGTTCTTGTCTATCTCCTCAGCTGCTGCAACGGCACCAAGTGTAGCACCAACAGAGTAACCAATAGAACCCCACAAAACTTGGGAGATACCAGTGGTGTTAGCTGGGAATCTGGTTTGAACAATACCAAAGGCAGATGTACCTGTCTCTGTTAAAACAATATCACCTTCACGTAACCAAGATGACATCTTTGTCCAAATCCATTCTTGAGTCAATGGAGTTTGTGGAGAAGATGGAGAGTTGGTCAATTTCAAAGTTGGCAATGGGTATGGCTTGTAATCCTTAACAAATGGAGCAATGGCCTTAACAAGCTCTTGTAAAACAGGCTTGAATTGGACACCTGGGAATGTGGCATTTCTAATCTTAATGTGATCAGAGTGGAACTCAACAATGTTCTTAGTCTTATAGGAGTAAGAGAAAGAACCAGTGTTGAAATCAGACAACAAAGCACCAACGGATAATACCAAATCAGAGTTTTCAACTGCCTCCTTAACGTCTGGTTTAGATAACGTACCAACGTAGACACCACCAAATCTTGGATGCTGTTCGTTAACAACACCCTTACCCATTGGTGTGACAAATGTTGGGAATTGAGTAACATCCATCAAAGCCTTTGTCTCAGCTTTAACACCGTGACGAGCAGCACATGCATCAACCAAAATGATTGGGTTCTCAGCGTTTTTAACCATCTCACAAACAGTCTCAATGACCTCAGTCTGTGCCTCTTCATCGTTTGATGCCAAGGACAAGTCAATTGGGGTCTTCAATAGATCGGAACTGACAACGTCATCAACCAAGTTAGCTGGAAGAGCAACGTAAACTGGTCTTTGATAAATGTAAGCAGTTCTGATACAACGGTCAATTTCAGCAGGAGCAGAGTTGATATCCTTAATGAAAGCAGTGGTCTGAGAAATGTTGGAAGACATTCTGTGGAAGACAGTGAAATCACCGTTACCTAAAGTGTGGTGCAAAAGCAATTGCTTGGCCTGGGAAGAAATGGAAGGAACACCGACAATGTGAACAACACCAACATGCTCAGAGTAAGAACCTGCGATACCGTTCAAGGCACTCAATTCACCGACACCGAAGGTGGTGACCAAAGCAGACAAACCTTTGACTCTTGAGTAACCATCAGCTGCATAAGCAGCGTTCAACTCGTTGGCATTACCTGCCCATCTCAATCCATCGACTTCGTAGATCTTATCAAGCAAGGAAAGGTTGAAATCACCCGGAAGACCAAAGATGGTTTGGACCTCAACTTGTCTAAGTCTCTCGAAGAGATAACGACCCAAAGTGATATCACCCATTATTAATGTAAGCTTATGCGGTGGTTTGTGTGTGTGTGTGATAGACAGAAATCAAATGATTTTATGACTTCTGATTATATTAACTTGCTGCTTTCAAATGTAATACAAAAAATGAAAATGGACGGAGGATACCCATCAATTTATATAAAAAATTAAAAATATAAGGTGTCACCATTTGATGTTTGCACTGTATGTCAGCTTGCTGTTAGTGTGGCCCGTAACATTGCATAACTGCATAACGCTAAGTGAATAAAAATCGGACTATGGTTCAAAAGTGCCGCAAATTTTATTATTAGTCAATTTGTGAGTTATTAATTAGTAGTTGGTAGCCTGTCAGCTAATTTAGTGTCGTGGTTTACTGTGGCGACAGGTGTTCTAGAGGAAGAAGCTCTACTACTATAACCCCTGGTCAACAAGTGGTGCAATATCGCGTCCGACTTACTGTTTGATCCCTAGAGATTGACCAGTAGGAATTATAAAGTGACTGAAAAGAAGACTTAAGAATGGCACTACTAAATATAAATAACCAAAACCTGAATATGTATAGATTAGCTATAGAATTTGTCACTGACTGGTCTGTCCTTTGGTAACTCAAAGAAGCCTTTACCTTCTTTTAGTTTGTATTGAACAACCTTCAATAGCTGGTAAATCAAAGACAGAACTGGTGTTTCGACTTCTAATTCCTTTGCAACAACGAGTAAGTTACCCAAGATGACTTCCAACTCAATTGGGTTTCCCTTCTCGACATCAACAAGCATAGAAGGTTTAAACCAATCACCATCATCAGAATGGACGACGAGGTTAATAACATCTTCTGGTAGCTCAACACCGTCTGCCTTAGCAATCTTAATGACCTCTCTCATTGCAGGGATAGACACAGCTTCCAGACCACCAGAGAGGTCGAGTCTACCGGTGTCCACTTGGGTAAGTGCTGCAACTGTGTTCAAGGTAGCATTATAGACAAGTTTTCTGTATCTGTACCACTTAGCGTCTGGGAAATAAGTACAGTTGTTTTTATCGTTTGAATAGATGGAGATGAACTCCTTGGTCTTTGCTTCTTGGTACTCCTTTGTTAAGTTTGGATTCTCAAAGTATGAGACAAGGGACTTATCATTCTGTGTTTGGTGGATCACACCGTTGGTATTATGAGAACCAATATGAGAGACACCAGAAATGCAAACGTTCTTTGGGTATTTGGCTATAACCGGACGACCGAGATCAAACCCATTCTGGAACATCACAACGGTAGTCTTCTCAGCGATAACGACAGGTTCGATTAACTCTTCGACTTTGACGATATCTGGTAAGTTCTTCGTGGCGACGATAACGTAATCGTACTCTTTGGTGGCAGCAGCCTCGACTGTTGGGTAAATGGCATCTGGTTTCCAGCCTTTGATCTCACCATAATCACAAGAATGGATCTCGTAACCTTCTTTAGACACCTTTTCGTAATCACGACGAACAACGACAGAGATGTTAGCCTTTCCAAGATAGGCAATACCGTAAGCGACGATAGTACCAACACCACCAGTACCAATGAGGAGAACGTTCATTTTCAGTTTCAGTTTTATCTTTGTGTTATCTCTGATATTTGGAGAGAGATAGAAAGAGGGAAGGGTTTGGCTCCCAATTTAAAAGAATCATTGCGCACCTTTATTCCCCATACAGTCACCCAGCGAGTAGTTCAATCGAGACAATGAGGTAACAGAAGGGGAAAAAGGGCGTATCTTTCCGAACTCCCCAGCTAGGAAGGTCCCCCGGCCGTATAACCCCTTTGGGCAAGAGCGGCTCGAGCCGACTCTCCTCCCTCGCAGGCCAGCCCGATCGCTAGCCAGGGGACTAAAGAAATGTGTCAAGAGCCTGAGTGAAGATATCCACAGTTTAGTTATTTGTTGACTATCAGAAGTCAAAACCTTCATTGGATCATTGCAATTGTTAATTTGACAAATTAACAAATATTTACTATGTAGTTATCAATTACAAACAAAAAATTGATAAATGGTACTGGATATAGCAGATCAGCTTATCTGATAAGACGATCGGTGTATGCATGTGGGAGAACTAGTAATTCTTAAATGTACTGGCATTCTAATAACCCCAGGTATATCGAAAGAGTATTGTGTAAGCTGGAAGTCTATCCGGCTCGAATCCCTTGATGGCTGACTCCTTGACTTACAACACTCCTTTTGGAGCCATGCCATAGTTCTGCTACTTTATTACTTAAAATTAAAGATGAAAAGACCTAAGTATCACCAGCTACATTATCGAGAACTTATCAGAATTGAATTAAATAGATTAGTACTGCCATTATATTTACAGCTTAGATTTCAAGTCATCGATGAACCAATCCTTTGGTGTGGCCATCTGTAAGTTTTGGAGAGCTCTTGGATCTTCAAGACCAAGATTAATTTCATTGAGCTGCTCTCTTTCTCTCTCCCAAGAGAATAAGTGTTGCAAGAAGGTGTCTCCTTTCTTCATGAGGATATCCTTAATAACGTAACCGAGACTTCCAAGCATCATAAATGCATGACCAGAGTCACCAGCACCGACAAAAAGAGAGTCGTCCGCATAGTATGGACAATAAGAGATCAAGAAGTCATTATCAGAGGTATCTGAGTACCAGCACATACGGGTCAATTCGATCTCTTTCACTTCCGGAAAGAATTTCTTAATCAAACTTTTAATTCTCAAAAGACCAAACAATGGAATGTTTTTCTCCTTTTCCGCAGTGTAGGCAGTTTTGACCTTAGAGTTAATAGAACCAGAAGGGTTAACCCACTTCATACCTCTATAACCAATCTTTAAATGACCATCGGAGGTAACTGGGAACCCGTACATACCTCCCATGGCACCATCTCTCATCTTATATGTCCAAGATGGGAAGGTCTTTTGGCTATACTTCTCAAGAGCAGCAGGATCAGTCAGTTTACAAACTGCAACTGTACCACCAGTTGCTTCAACCTTAGCAGATGCTTCTGGTACAATTTGAGCCAACCAAGCACCGGCAAAGATAGAAGTATGAGCAGAGTAGTGTGATTTACCATCTTTAGTATTAATTCCCATACACTTCTTAGAAGAACCTTTATGTTCGATGATCAAGCTGTCCAATTCACCAACTTGAGGGCCCAAATGTAAATGGAGACGGTCACCACCGGTACGTCTACAAAGTTCAAGAACCCAGCGACAACATTTCTCAGCGACCATTATACCACCAGTGGTATCAACGACACCTTGAAGCTTAACTTTACCTTTACAATTGAAAGGGTCAACGGCTTTAGCAGAGAGACCCTTAGCCTGTGCTTTAGCGATTGCTTGTGGATCATTGATATCAATAGCATCCTCACCCATTCTGTTCAGAGTCTCTTGTTCAAAGAGTGGAAGCTCTTTAAGATCTGTCATATGGGTATTACCAGTGTTGAAATAGATAGGTTCACCACCTTCCCAGCCTTCCTTTGCGATCTGCTCGTTCCACTCAATGAATTTATCTCTACTTGCAAGTGCAAGTTTCTGATAATGCTCTTGAGAACCATAAGAGGCTCTAAAGATCTTATTCATGTCCGAAGAAGCACTATCACATCCTTTGAAATATGAGTAATCCTGTGTAAGGTAATCATTCTTGTCGAAGAGGTGGACTTCTTCAAAACCATCTTCCAAGAGGGAAAGAGTGGTTGAGAGACCGTAAACACCTGCACCGACAATGATGACTTTGGATCTCTTGTTTGGGGCCATATTAGCTTATCTTTTGATTATCTGTTGCTGCCTCCCTTTGACTTTTATCTTTTTGAGATTGATGATAGGGAACACTTTAAGTATTCACAAATCTCCAAGTGGCACCATTTTTCCTAAGTCCACTAATTGAAATCATTGGTTATCCCAAAAGGTAGCACCGAGGCTCGTCTATGCCCCTAGTGGACGTACCAAACCCCTGCACGCCTTTTTCTAATCGGAGATTGTGACGCAACCCCTGCGGGTCGATACGCCCTTTGTTACCGCTTTTGGAACATGTGTGTTTATCCCGCTTTTTTACAGCTCGCAAGTTTCCACCGTGTTGAGCTGCACATGCAATCGGAAAGAAAGGTCTGATTTGATTGTTGGCGTTGATCTCCGCCCACAAGCATGGAAAAAGGGTTCTCTCGCTATCTATGAATTTTGTTATCAGTTTGTTCGATTTTATATATAACGAGCATGGGTCGCTGTGAACATCTTTCGTTCGCTTATATCCAATACACACAGGTCCGTATACCTACTGCACACTATGTCTGATCACAAGAGTAAAGACCACATTGAGTCCTCCAGCATTGGTGAGGGTGAGCTCTCAGATGTCAACATGGTTCTCTCCACGGTGATGTCCCCAAGAGGTGATATCATCGAGGTCAGAATGAACGACGTTGATGAAGCTATGAACTATGCTGAAGCTGACCAGGACATTGAACTTGATCCTGTTTACGAGAGAAAATTGCTTTGGAAGATCGATATTATGATTTTACCAATTGTCGTTGCCCTTATGTCCTGTCAACTTATGGATAAAACAACAAACTCCTATGCTGCTATCATGGGTCTTAAAACGGATTTGGGAATGACCGGTAATATTTACTCTTGGGTTGGTTCCTCTTTCTATTTCGGTTTCCTTGTCTTTGAGTACCCTGCTAACTACTTAATCCAAAGATTCCCTCTTTCAAAGACTTTGTCTTCTGCTGTTATCATTTGGGGTATTATCTTGATGTGTCACGCTGCTTGTTCAAATGCTGCCGGTTTCCTTGTTTGTAGGGTTATGCTGGGTGTCTTTGAAGGTTTCATGAACCCTGCTTACATTAAGTTGACTTCACAGTGGTGGAGAACAAGTGAGCAATTCTTGAGAACTACAATTTGGTTTGGTTTCCAAGGTTTTGGTACTTTACTCGGTGCTGGTATTGCTTATGGTCTGGCTGTTCACAGAGGTGAAGATGGCCACTCATTTGCCTCTTGGAGATTACTTTATATCATCACAGGTGTGATAACAATTGTACTTGGAATCATTTCTATGATCCATGTTCCAGATATCCCAACAAAGGCTTGGTTCTTGAACGATTTGGACAAAAAGTACGCTGTGGCCAGAATTAGGGACAATCAACAAGGTTTTGGTTCCCACAAGTGGAAAGCTAACCAAGCTAAAGAAGCCTTCACTGATATCACTATCTATTTGTTCTTCTTCTATGGTATGTCCTATGCTGTTCCAAATGGAGGTTTTACTAACTTTGGTAGTATCCTTTTGAACACAGACTTTGGATTCTCTTCAACAACTTCTTTACTCATGAACATGCCAGGTGGTGGTATTGATATTGTTATCCCACCATTGGTTGCTTGGTTCAATCATAAGTTTATGCAGAACAGAAGATTAATTTCCTGTGCAATTGTTAACGGTATTTGTGTCATTGGTATGTGTCTCTTAAACTTTACCCACCACAAGGGTTCAAGATTGACCGGTTACTACTCCTTCTACATCGCCACTACATCTATCAGTGGTATCTGTTCTATTATTTCTTCTAACGTTGCTGGTTCCACTAAGAAGAACGTTGCTAACACTATGTTCCTTGTTGGATACTGTGTTGGTAACATTGTTGGTCCTCAAACTTTCAAGACCAAAGAGGCTCCAAACTACGTCAGTGCTAAGACCGCAATGCTTGTCTGTTTCTGTGGTGGTCTTATTATCCTTATTGCCCTTCATTTCATCTATGCTAGAAGAAACTATATCTTGGATAAGAAGAAAGCTGAGCTTGGTGAGAAGTACACTGTTCCAGAGAACATTGCCTTTGCCGATCTTACAGACTTTGAAAACCCAGAGTTCAGATATTCATTGTAATATCCTTCTTTTCTTTTTACTCTATTTTATTTCTACTGCTGGTTTTGGTTTTCTTTACTCTAATAACATATTATATTCTTTCTTTTTACTCTAAATTAAACAATGTGAATGTAACCGGTCTCTTCATCATAAGTGAACTTTGTTCCCCATTCTTCAGAAGCCTTTTCCAAGTATTCAACACACCACTTAGCAACCTCTGGAGTTGCCCATTCTGGCAAACCTCTTTTAAGTTTGTTCTGTCTTGTGTCCAAGCCCAAATCAATTGGAATAATCTTGAACTTATAAGAATCGTCATTATCATCATCAATCTCCAACTCAACCATAATGTTAACAGAGAATGGACGACCACCTCTGAAACCGATGTTCTCACCGTTTGGACCATAAGATCTCAAGTTATGTAAATCTGAAGGACGAGACTCGTGTGGGTCCAAACCGTAGTTAGCGTACATCTCTGGACCGATGAAGGAATCACCGATCTCGAATTCCATCAAGAATGAACCAACGTTGTAGAAGATTGGCTTACCCTTGTACATCTCAACACCTCTAAGCATATGAGCACCGTGACCAATAAAGGCCTTAGCACCAGAATCGATAGATTTTCTAGCCATCTTTTGAATGAAGTGTGGTGGTTTTGTAGTGTACCAGTTGTTGTTGTCACCTTCATGTGTGTGAAGAGAGAAGATTGGTAAGTGTGATCTTTGTACACAGTCCTCAATGGATTTGACGATTCTAGCAACATCTGATTCATTGGCAGTGGTACGAACGTGAGCTTTTTCACCCTCTTTGGCCTTAACGATTGTCAAGTTTGATTCGAAGATGTGACCAAATGAGAAACGTTCTGGAGAGACGAGATCTTTAATCTCAACAGCAGCATTAACTGTCATTGAGTGACGAGTTCCCAAAAGCTTGTCAATCTCATCAAGCTGTTTGAATTGCTCCTCTGGCAAAACGTAAGATGGAGCCCATCTTAAAGGCAATAAACCTGGTCTTGCAGGAGTGTGAGCACCGTTGTTAGCAGCAACGGCCCATTGGGAACCAGTTGAACTTGCACAAACAATACCAATTCTACCAGTTGGAGAGTCATAAAATCTTGCCATCTTAGCATCATCTAAGGATCTACCAACACCGATGGCAGTAAGACCTCTCTTCTCAACCTCTTCTAAAGTATCAAGGATACCCTTCCAACCAAATTCAACGGTGTGGTTGTTAGCAAAGGAAAGCATCTTGAAGTTCAGGGACATGAGGTCATCCAATGACTCTGGACGGATACTTGTGAGGTACATCTTGTTGTATGTAGAAGGTGTGTCGTGCTTTGGTGTCTGGAATTCAGCATTAAGGAAACAAGTGTCGGCCTCTTCAAGGGCCTTCACAAGCTTTGGGTCCATTCTCTTCTTGAGGTTTGTGGATGAGTAGAGGGCATCACCACCAGCAATGAATTTAACCATTTTGTGTGTATAATTCTAAGGATATCTAAAGAGCTACACGAGAGAACAAGAGGACAACAGAAGGAAAGGTTTGTTCCGGTATTTATATAAAGTGGGAAAAAAAGCCATTTCATACGCCACAGTTTTCGTCATGGCGGGGGATGGCGGAGACGGAGATGGCCCCTGTTACAATTTTTTTTCACCAGAAGTATCTAAACGACCGATTCTCGATATCCGTCTGGTCGGTAAAGTTGTACTGCTCGATCTGAGAACCACGGGATTTGTTTTCATGGAAACAGATCCAGCCGACAGTGGCACTCAGCACGATGGAGACGGCCTGCGTAACGAGAATTGTTAGCTTCGCAGGCGTATAGTGCGGGTAATCATCAGCTCTGAAAAGCTGTGGTCCGATGATGTTGGCCACACCAAAAGCCACCATTGTTAGAGCACTTCGGAAGACTCTCTTGGTGTAACCTGCTGTGTTTACACCATTCCAGCAGTATAGCAGTGTGATTGCACATGATCCTGGGTAGAGTAGGTAGAGGCCGAAGAGCTGTACGAATTTGCCGTCGGATAAAAGCATACCAGCACCGCAAACGGAAGGCAAGTACATAGAGATGTGGATCACTGTGAAATGGCCATACTTGGAGATTAGCCAGGTTGGACATGCACAGCAGATCATAATAATAACACCAATGGGTATCTGGAGCAGTGCACTTTCTTTGCTGGAAAAGCCAAACGTAGACACCACGGTGGTACTGAAAGTTCCGACTGCACCAGTGACGATTTGAGAAGTTATTGTTAGTACGAACATGATCCAAGTGAGCTTATCTTTGAATAATAGCTCTCTTAGCTGGTACCATTTGAATTTCTTGTTTTCAACACCTGTTTGGTTTTCTCTGATGTGCTCAATCACACATTGCTTCTCTTCTTCAGTTAAGAAGTTAGCAGTTACTAAGTTATCTGGTAAGAATAACAATACTACCGATGCGAAAAGCAGTGTAAATATACCAAACACTAAGAATAGAATCTGCCATGATTTGAACTCTTTAGAGTGAATGAATTGGAAAGCAAATGATAGTAGTCCACCAAAAATTGTTGAGAACCCTGCTTGACTTGCCCAAATACCAATTCTCTTTGCCTGTTCATTCCTTGTATAATACATACCACTGATCGAAATAAGACTTATAACTGTGCTACTCTCAAAGAAACCTAAGAGAACTCTAACACACATCAGTGAAGCGTAAGTATGGCATGCTGAGTGGCATGCCAAAGTTATAGCCCAACAAGTGATAAACAAAGCAAAAGTCTTTGCCAATGGGAATCTTTGTAACAAAACACCACTAATAGGTTCACCGACAATATAAGCAACATTGAAAATTGTACCAAGATTTGCAAATTGGTTACCTTTTAAATTCTCTTTAATTCCCATCACGGCAGAGTAGTTTAAAAGTGCCTTGTCTATGAATTGAAAGAAGTAAATTGCACAAATGATTGGCATTATCCTCAAATCGATCTTCCTCAAGATCCGATCATAGTCCAGATCAACCACACCAGGCTTGAGGTAATCAATCGCAACGTCGTAGTCCTTCATATCCAGAATTCATATATGAGCATACACTACAAATTTCTATAGACTAAACAGCTTATAAACGGCTCTTTTTAACTAATTATATGAGCTTCATAAAAAGTTTTCTCATCGCCTTCATAACAGCATGATTCACTTAGAAGGTCGTGTAAGGGTGGCATGGCCCAAACTGTATGCTCATAGGGAAAGTTTCTCGAATATAACCATCGAACGTACAGTTCTTTACGCAAAACCATTCGACTTCCTCGATACAGCTTATTTGAATAATCCTAAATATGCTCTACCAATGGCAGCGAGCCACATAGCACCGTTGCGGAGATAGGACGCGCAACACCCGGACACCCAAACCCCGAAACCCAAAGTTGTGGGTGTGGTTGCATCCGGCCGAACCGAGTGCCAGTCGGCCGAATCTTTCACTAACTTTTCTATAAACAATATATCCAGCAACAACAACTGCTATTTTGGACAGGACTTGAAAACAGAATTTAAAGATGGACGTACCATTGCCAGCTCCCCTACAGCTGGACCCGATGCTACCAAAGCGCAGGCGTAACAGAACGATTCAGTCGTGCTTCCACTGTCGTACTAGGAAACTCAAATGTGATCGAGAGAAACCATCGTGTTCGACTTGTATCAAGCTTAATACCCCGTGTGAGTACATCTCCTCGGGCACCGTTACAGATATTCAGAATGTGCATGCAATCTCAGAAAAAATTGAAAGACTTGAAAAGGAGCTTGCGCTTTTAAGGAGTAAGAGAAACTCTGTTGTCAGATCCACCAAAAAGGGCAAATCATCCCAACAAGAAGAGCAAATTATACTCGGACATGCCTTGTCGCTGTTCTCGCCAGTAAGAAAGGATCCCTTCTTGAATAAGATACTGGAGCTTTATAAGGCGAACACCATGAGGGAGGCCCCAAGAGAGATCAGAGAAGAATTTGAATCAATGAGAAACTCGATTAGTAAGATGGACCTCATTAAGATCTCCTTGAAAAAGGACCAAAAGCAGCTCTCTGACTTGATCAAAGTCCACATCTCTGATCTGAACAACGTGTGGTACTTGGTTACAAGATTCTTTGATTCCGAATTAATCTCACTGTTCTGTTTCTTTGAGAAGGAAGATTTCATTACAAAACTGTCAACTTTTTCGACTCCAAAGGAAAACTATGATGATTGCGACTACATATTCATTGGCCAGGTGCTAGTAATCATGAGAATCACATACTTGTCCTTCTACAACTGTGGTTATAACGACGAGGAAGTCCGTGCTCTAAAACCCGTAGATCCAGAGGTTTACCACTTGGCAAAGCTGTGCTTGGAGTGCACTACTCCAAGTATGCAAGAGATGGGCTTGCCGTATCTTCAGCTGCTCACTATGACCATCATTTACCAGTCAATTGCAGCTGAGGAGTTCGGTAACATCCAGGACTGGGTGATGGGCGACTTAAACAAACTGATAAGACATTGCTATATCGGTGGCTTCAACATCGATGCTGAGTCGGACAGCCATAGAAAGATCTGGTTCATGAACTTGGAGCTTGACGTTATGAGGTTTTTATACGACGGATCCCCAATCTCCATTGCCTTTGACTCCTACACAACCGAGCTGCCAACCGAATCTAAGAACTCTTTCCAGCAGACCGTCAACTCGATGCTGAAGGAGAGAACCGCAGTCCACCAGCTGGTCCAGCCAATCTGTGAACAGCTGAACAACGCCAGAGACCCACCGACCATTAGGAAGTACGAGAGACAGATTGATAGTGTCATGGAGTACTTAGAGGCGTGTAACATGAGTGTGATCATGAGCATGCCATCGCAAACCGTCGAGCAAAGAGTTGTCAAAATGCACAAGTTCAACAACTTCTTGGATCTCTCATATTTGTGCTTCATGCTCTGCACGCATTTGCTGATTTTCTTCTTTGAGAACAACGACGTTGATAACTCTGCCAGATTCTCAATGAAGGTTATAACTTGCTTGAACTGGTTAACTCCAATCACATATTTCCTGGACTGTAAGACAAACCATGAATATAACCTGAACCACCACTTTGGTTTGACTTTCCACTTGATACCAAAGATCAACCAAATCTTGCATCGTTGCTTCCAGGTCCACTTCACCTTGTTGATGAGACTGATGTACCTCCAATCCCGTGATGCTAAGGCAAATCTCTCAAACGCAATGAAACTTCTATTATCAAACACTGAGATTATCCTAACGAACTTTGGTAAAATCGGTGATAAATTCCCATTCGCAAGAAGATTATATAAGTTTGGCTCAGATGCAATCCTCACAAACATCGGCTCGGATGCTGATAGCCCAGTTCGTCATAACTTGCTAAAATGGTTAGCTTCAGATAACGAGCTTCGCCTGGACTCAGATTTCCAGTACATCTTACCAAAGGACATCACCGATAACTTAGTTCCCTTGACTGGTGAGATCGACATCGACTCGTCACCGGGCTCTGATTTGCTAGATTTATTCCTGGAAAACGGGCTCGATCCATTCTCTGTACAAAAAATTGAAAGTCTGCTATTCAGTACACATAAATAAGTTTTTTCTATACATTCACTTGGTTTCATTATTTGTAGAATCGGCATCTGGAACGATGGAGTCCTCCTGAATGGTCTCCATCTCTCTCGCTTCTCTTGCCTGTCTCTGCTGCTCTTCTTCCAAGGACATGCGAAGTGCCATTGCAAGCTCATCATCAATCTCTCCGTCAATACCAAAATCAAATGCACCAGCGTTGTCACCCTGTGAGAACCCATCGTCGCCTCTGGCAATTGCGGAGGAGCGTACAACTTCACGGAGAGGTCTCTGGCCAGGTGGGACTGTGACCAAATGTGAATTGTCGTTGGAGTTTACCGTTGCAATGAACTTCTCCAACTTTGAGGTGTTAATTGAGTCCTCTCCGTAGTTGATAAAGTCAATTGCAATGTTATTTTTTTTCATTCTCTTTGCGAGCTTTTCAAGCTCTTTCTCGGACTCTTCAATTGGACTTGCAACGAATGCAATAATCCTCTGGTGTTGTACTTTATTCTGACGATGTTTTAGTGCTAGTGCTGCAACTTGAATTCCGGTGGAGAAATGGAGCTCACCTTCAATTTTGGTATCGTGAAGACCACTAAGCAATTTACCGTAATCCGTTGTAAAGGTAGACAGAACCTGGGGACCATCACCACCGTACGCCATCAATCCAACTGTTGTCTCTGGGTTGGATCCAACTTTATAATGAAACAAAGAATCAACGGTCTCAAGCTGAGCAGCGTAACGTGAGCTACCGTAGTCACCGTTTCTGGAGAACTCGGTGTTGTCGATGACAAGCATAGCAGCTTCAAGCACCATCTTGTATATATAAATTCTGTATTGGCTTCTGTTAAGCTGCTTTACGTGTACTTCGGTGGCGATAAGTTACGCTAAACACCAAAATCAAAAAGACGAGGTGTCCGGGTGTGCACTCTGCACTGGCGGTTATGTAGCCCCCTTTGTGGTGTCCGGGTGTTTCGGCCGAGATGACTGATGATCGGCTTTTTTCCACTGTGCTGTATCACTAAGTCTCTCTCTCTCTGGCTCTTTTCTCTTTCTTTCTCTATATTTTTTGCTTACACACAATGTCTGTCAATCTTGCTATTATTGGTACGTTACTTTTATTTCTTTTTTTTGGCCTGGAGTGATTCTAACATTTTGGCCCAGGTACCGGTGTCGTCGGTGCATCTTTCCTTAACCAGCTCGCTGGTCTCAAGAGTGCTATTAAGTACAATGTCATCCTCATCGCCAGATCAAAGAAGTCTGTGATCTCCGAGGACTACACTCCATTGGACATTACAAACTGGAAGTCTCTTGCCGAGTCTGCCTCCCAAGATAACTTGTCTACAGAGCAGCTCATCGCTTTCTTAAAGAAGTCCCCATCTCCAGTTATCCTCGTTGATAACACATCTGATGCTCAAATTGCCGACTCCTACGTGCAATTGGTCGCTAGTGGAATCTCCATTGCTACTCCAAACAAGAAGGCCTTCTCCTCTTCCCTTGATTCTTGGAAGCAGCTCTTTGAAACCTCTGCTCAAAAGGGCTCAGGTTTGGTTTACCATGAGGCCACTGTTGGTGCCGGTTTACCAATCATCGGTACACTGAACGATATGATCTCCACTGGTGACGAGGTCGAGAAGATCGAAGGTATCTTCTCCGGTACTTTGTCATACATCTTCAATGAGTACTGTGCTGGTGATGCTAAGTTCTCTGAGATTGTCTCTGTCGCCAAGCAGCTCGGCTACACTGAGCCAGATCCAAGAGATGACTTGAACGGTTTGGACGTTGCCAGAAAAGTCACCATTCTTGCTAGACTTTCCGGCTCTCCAGTTGAGTCCCCAACTTCCTTCCCAGTGCAATCTTTGATTCCAAAGGCCCTTGAATCCGTTGAATCCGCATCTGAGTTCATGGAGAAGCTCCCATCATACGACCATGAGTTGCAGCAACTCAAAGACGAGGCTGCTGCAGAAGGTAAGGTACTTAGATTTGTTGGTAAGGTTGATTTCCCAAACAACATCGTCTCTGTTGGTGTTGAAAAGTACGACAACTCCCACCCATTCGCTTCTCTTAAGGGATCTGATAACGTCATCTCCATCAAGACCAAGCGTTACCAAAACCCATTGATCGTTCAGGGTGCTGGTGCCGGTGCTGATGTCACTGCTGCCGGTGTCCTTGCTGATACCATCAAGATCGCTCAGAGACTTGTTTAAAGATGTTCCTCTCCAATATTAAGATCTGGTATCTTCGTATATAGATGTAATCATTATCTAAAATTCCTACTTCTCTTTAGTTTCGTATCGTTCATTCATTTACGTGTGTTTTAACTTCCCATTGGGTTACTCCAGTTCAGCTTGGCTTCCTTGAATATCTTTTTCAGCCTTTTCTTATCTAAACAGGTAGCTCTGAACTCCAGCATGATTCTCTGAGAATCCAAGACAAAGCTTGGCTGAGCACTTGCGGAGCTCACGTTCACATTAACCCTGGAGATGTGTGTGTTATTTGGAGCCAAGAATAAGTCACCGGTCTCCCTGATCTCGGCAATATAAGCTCCAGTTTTATGGATATACTGAGCGTACTTAAACTCGGGTTTACCCCAAGAGTAGTTGATCTCAAACTTATCGTCGGTCTGGAAAAACAGAGAAGCCCTGTTGTCCATCAAGAACCCAGAGTATTCTAGTAGGTAAATGTGGTAGTAGAACTTACTCTTTTCCATGATTGACGGCAGGTTGAACTGCTCATCTTCCCATGGGTTGATCGCTAGCACAATGTCCACGAAGGAGTGGAATGGGTTGAGTCTTGGGATCTCACAAAGCTCACTCCAGGGGGTCTCGACAAGCTTCAAACCATATCTCTCACACATTCTTGACCAACTGTTGATAGTGTCCTCTATAAGCTTAGGTGTGGCCGTTAGCCACTCGAGTCTTATATGGAAACAGTGGTTAGGGTTGTGAACATTATCATAATGGACTCTCACCACCTCTCGTCTATAAGAATTCTTTCCGCTATCCAAGTCATATCTCAGCGTTCTTGATAGCGTAAACGATCTGGTCTCATCTTGAGCAGACATCACAGGTGTCATTGACAGCTTATTTCCCGACTCAAGCGACCCTGCTCTTGACCTGTTGGCGTCCTCCGTTTCGGTCTTTTCCTCATTTTTATCCTCCCACAGTGTGTAGAAGTAGTGACCGTCTAAGAAATTGTGGCGATCTTCAACGTGAGTGAAAACTCCCTTCTCCATCAAATCGTTACCAAATGTCACTGCCTCCTCTCTGGTGGTAATATCACTCAGATTATCAAGCAGCCAGTTAACAAGATCCAGCCCTCTGAAACAGTCCTTGTGGACCTTCCAATGCCATTTACGGTCGCTCAGCTTAATTCCTTTAAGTCCACGAAGTGCAGAGAAAATCTCTGAAACGGTACTCTCCTTAGTGAGCGTGCCTGTGAATGTTGCGGATTGGGCTTGAAGAGACTTTTCCTGGGGATGTCTCTGTGCGTATGACTGTCCGTCAACTTGCTCTTTCAAGAAAGAGATCAAGTCACCGGTATAGAAGTTGATCTCTGGGAAGATCTCCTCCTTCTGTGACTTCATTCTTTTCCCCTCTGCGTTAAACACACCGCGATGTATACTTGCAATTAAACGACGAAGACCCTCAACTCTGATCTCCTCAGGGGATAGAACGTCTTGCTTGTCATTGCCTGTCGTTATGAAAGTGCTCTTTGGAATATCAGTAGGCAGCAGGACAAACTTCATTCTATTCAGTGTTTTCTTGTCGAAGAAGTCGTCATCATCGTCGTATCCAGCAATTTTCTGATCAAAGGAGTTCCACTTGAACGTTCTAGGCTTAACGACAACTGGGTCAGGGTCGTATGCGTGGTAGTCGTTCTGGTATCGAGTTCTTACCATGACCCTGTTGAAGCTGTTGCGGTAGAACTCCTGCTGCCCAGTTCTATTGTATCTCTGGACATTTATGGTACCGTCGTAGTCACATAATATCCTGTGGATCTCCTCGTCAAGGGATAGGTATATTCTCATTCCTGTTATATCCTTTTTCTGTGGAAGAGCCTTCATTAACAGTGAGATGTCGTTGCCTCCCTCAACTTTCTCAACCTTAGGGCCATAGCAGATCTGGAACCCAACAATCAACCTCAGATAGATCATGTCTCTCATCAAATCGGTTGGTGTCATGTACTTCTCACGCTCAGCGCTCAGCGCAACGGTGTGTGTCTGGAAACTGAAATTTGTTGAGAAATCATCTAACGTTGGGAAGATTGGTGTGGTGACTGGAAGCTCTGATGGTGTTGCAAGCGATCTCCATTTGACCGTTCTTCTCTTGACGTATTTGGGGAAGACGTCGTGCCACTTACCCACGCTCAAAGACTTCAGCACCTCAGGGCTTGGCTGTCTTGATGGGTTTTCAATCTCTGTCCACATCACATTCTTCAGCGTGTCTATGGCTGTGATGACTTTTTGCTGGTCTTGCTGTGCTTGCTGCTGCTGCTGTTGCTGCTGCTGCTGCTGTTGCAAGTGATGGTGATGGGTGTCTCGCAGTATTGGTGATCCCACATGACGGAGAGAGCGTGCGCTTGACGCCATCCTGGACGTTATTGACTTTGAGTCTGTCTGAGCTGTCTCTGGTCTGCGTCCCAGCTGTTGCAGTGAAGACAGTGCCGTCTGGGAAATACTGAATACTGGCGAAGATGTGGTTCTCTCAGCCTTCGCCTTGACTGGCGTATGGGTCGAGACTTTCCAAAACAGCGAAGACGTCGACTCCTTTCTCTTTGGCTTCTGGATTTCCACTTTCGAGACATCTGGGTTGAACAGGTTCTTGTCGTAGTCCTCCATGATCTCCAAGACAGTGCTGCCCTGTGAAGGTGGCTGTAAGTGTTGCACGGTGACTGCGCTGGTCTCATTCTCCATAACACCCATCATTTGGAGCTCATAGATCCTACAGCGTGGGATCCACTGGTTGTTTCTAAACCTCTCTTCATTCCAGTAAGACACGTCCAGCCATCCTGGTATGCAGTGGTGTAGCTGGCCTGTTGGGTCTCTGTACCTGAACAGCGGTGTAACGTGTAAGGGTGGCTGTGACATGCACAAAACATCCACGGAGATCTCTGAGTTGAAGACCCTTTTGCTGGTATCCAAAAGATCGTCATACTCCACGTCGAAGAGACCATTACCAGCACTCACCACGATAAAGTGGGTCGTAGTGTGTCTTAGATCAGGGTCTCTGAACTTGTCAACCACGAGGGTCGTTGCCAGGTTTATAGCATTCAGGATATCGGCTTTGATGGTGGGAATAAACCGCGGTGTCGTCGTGCTTGTCGAGCCTTCTTTCTGCTGGTGTGCAATGATCTCCTTCCGGAAGTTTGCAAACTCGTAGCGCAACGAGATCATGATCTCGTTCCAGTGGACGATGTTGACCTGGTCAACAACGACTCTGTAGAAGTCCTTTGTGTTCTTTGGGCGCTGTCCCTCCTTCAAGTCGTTCCAGCTGCTATCTGACGTGTCGACGTTGGCTGCAAAGACGATGGTGATCAAGTGGTGGGTCCCCTGGTCCCTCCACTTCCTGAATATCGTAGGGAACAGAGAGCTCACAAACTTGTGGAACATCACCTCACCATCCTCCTGGAAGTGGTACATCTCCTCTGTCATTTGGATCAGGAAGATCAGCCGAGCAGACTCTGACCTAAACACCACTTTTGTGTTCTCGCCAATGTACGATGAGAAGACCTTCTTGCCGCCTCTATAAATGCCGCTGACGTTGCCCCTTATCGTCTCGAGGAACGTCAGCCGCTGCGTCTTATACACACACGAGTGGACCATTGAGGACGCCAGCGTCCACATGTCACCTCGAGAGAGGTGGATATCCCTGATCAGGATCTCAACGAGGTCTGCCTCCACCTCTTCCTTGCGCTTCAGTTGCACGGCCACGGGGCGCCGTGTTGATATCCCCAGCGTCTGCTGGAGCGTTCCCGAGAGGATGCTCACCTGGTTGGTCTTTGCGCGTCTCATTAGCTCGTCGTTCATCTTGCGGACTATGAACAGAAGCCTCTTGTGCGTGTGCTTTTCTATGGGCTGAAGCTCTGCGACATCGCCTTCCTTGGCGCCAGGCAGCTGCGATAGGTCGATCACAACCTGCTCAGTGCAAACCCTCGTGTCGTGGAAGGCCGCTGTGAGGTTGACCATCTGGTCTGTGTGATCCTCGTCCTCTACGACGTTTTCGTGCACGCTCGTCTGGCTCTGGTGAAGCGACTGTAGCTTCCGCGGTGACGCGGTTATGGCGCTGTTGCTCTCAATGGTCAGCACGTTGTCCTTGTCCCTCTTGACCGTTCGTAACGTCAGAACGTTCGACCGCATTGTCGTCATTTTTAGCCGCTGTGTGTTTTACCCTCTGAGGTTGGTCTAGAGGGCTAGGGTGGAGGAGCCCGGTTTTATATAAAAGGCCGCGAAATGTTGATGATTATCCTTCTATAACTAAGTACTAGCAAATTCATATATTTCACTGGTATAAAAGCCCGAGTGTCCAGTGCTTGTTTAAGCTGAGCAGATCATTGGGAATTTGGCTGTTTTGAGCTTGCAAATGGTCCCTAACCGAATCAAACACGGCTTGTGGCACATCAACAGCTTCAATCTCACCTCTCTCTTGCCTTGCGTCTCTGATAGCTTCAGGTTCCAGTGTATAGTAAAGCTTGATTGCGTCTTTGTGTGATCCATAGGAGGTCACATAGTCTAAGCCGAGGTTGAACACCCATAATAGTAGCCTCTCGTCCTTTTCAGAGACATACTCGATCATTCTAGTGGCAGACATATTAACATTATCGAGTAGTGAGTTGTAGATGTAGTCTCTAGCTTCGTATGTCTCCCCGGTACTCATCGTTAAGCACCATTTAAAGAGTTTATCCAAGCCAGAGTTCTTATCATACTCACCAATGATACGATGACAGTTACGACAGTGAATTTTGTCATTCAATTTATCACAATTGAACGCAGAATCAGACGCCCTCATTGCAAAGTAATAGGAGCCTGTTATGACTGCATTGTTGGATGGCTTTAATGAAGAGAATCTGTCCGGGTTCACCAACTCATGATGATCTTCATGAGGTTTATGACAGTGCCAAAAGTCCATCATCTCTGCCCACATTTCAGAGGGCATCTCTGTGATTGAGGAAATCTCCTGGGAGTTCATGATACCCGTAGAACACTCGGAGCAATCCATTTGGAATGGCTTTTTGCCTTTCAGCTCTTGTGAATTCCACTTATATTTAGACCCTAATGTCATTATGAAATTAGAGGATCTATCATGCTGTAAATCACCGTCTAATGGCAGTCTCATCGTTAGTGTTTGGTTTCGTACTTTAACACACGAATAAATCTGTTCACTGGTCATCTGCAAAAGTTTACGGCCTATTGGTATTACCACCTGAACCCCACTTTGATGATGGATCATCAATGTTTCTTGATTTTCTATCTCAATTCTTAGAGCATCTAAGTTTATAGAATTCTCAAACTCAACAGCTAACGAAACACATCTGATTCTCTCTAAGATCTCAGCATAATATTTACACTCTGATATTGTCATTTCTTCCCTCTCTCTCTTGTAAGCTGAACCGGTTAATAGAGAGATGCTTGATCCCTCATGCTCATCTTCTAAAACCATACACCCGTACACCACCTGAATCTTATCTCACAAGTCATAAATGTTTATTAGCTCTCTAATTACTGGAATTTTAAAGAGAATATTGAAAATAATAGTATTGAATTATAGTATATTATAATTATTTCCATTAGATTGCAATAAGACGGCTTTTAATATGATGAAATTGAATTTTGATGATATTGAGAACCTCATTTTAGCTATTTGAACTTTTAAGCTATACTTGAAATACAGGAAATCTGATAATTTACAAAATTACTTCAAATCTAAGCAATAAAAGTATGTATTATTATAGAAAAGAACAATTAACACATTATAAGCCAATTAAATATACAGTTATTTAAGTTTAACATTCCATTATCTCATTTTATGTTACGTTTTATTAGATGTCCGGGTGTATACAGCGTGGTGTATGGGTGTTTTCCAATTGAGTCAAAGGTTTAAACTACATGAAGATAAAAGAGATAATAAGAAAACTATGCATATAAATTATTAGGATATTAGACATTAGGTTGAAGAGCTGGATTCAATCCAATCTGGTTTTACCAGAAGAACCAGCCGGAACTGGGTAACCTGTTCCTAAATCGAATTGTGATTCCGTTGAAGTATTTGATGATCTTGAATAACTTCTTGGAACTTCTTCAAACACCTCAGAGTCAGAGTCTTCTGAGGTTGTTGAGCTTGTAGTTGGTACCTTTGATGCGCTTGCGGTTTTTGATAAGATGACTTGAGCAGCGACTTGGGTAGCAATTGATTGTGGTGATGGGGTATTGGCAGTTGTAGTTAATGAGTTTCCACGCTGTCTTTGAGTTGAGCTTAATACGTCCATTTCAAACGTTTGTCTGATGGATCTTGAGCGAGCCCTTGTAAGACTCTCAACACGGTTTTCTTCATCAGATGGGTATAGCGAAGCCAATGGGTCAATCTTGAACATATTAACTTTTCTAATCTCAGCATAGGACCAACGGTTCTTGGCATTCATATCATTTACAGGCAAGTGAATGTATTTTGTGTATGTGAAGACAACAAATGATAATGTGGAGCCTGCAATCACATCAATGAAGTAATGGTGTGTCAAGTACATCGTAGACCACCAAAGCCATGTGACATAGAGTGCAAAGAGTGGCTTGAACTTAGGGAATAGCCACGACAAGAACAATGCATCCATAGTGGCACTTCCTGAGTGTAATGATGGGAAAGCACCAAACACCACTGGTGAGTTCTTAGAGAAGTTTGTGGTGTACATGTCCAGCCCTAACAACGCATCAATACGTGCCAAACCACCTGGTGATCCAAGCATGGAGTAGTTGGCAGGGTCCAAGCCGTGGATGATCTTGTACCATGGAGCAGCAGAAGGGAATAAAAGCTGAATAACAACACCGATCAAGTTCATATAACCGAACGCAAACGCAAACGAGCGAAGAGCCGTTGGTGGGCCCCACAAAAAGATCAAGGCTGCAACGACAAATGGCAGGGCAAAGTGGATCAAACCGTAAGGCAACCAGGCGAGGATGTCCAAGTACGGCTTTGTGGAAGTAGCCAGTAGCTGTGACAAGTTATCACCGTAGAAGATTGTTTCCATGGCCGGTAACACCTTGACGCTGATTGGAGGTCTGTAGTGAGGAGGAATCTTTGTGGATGAGAAGAAGAAGAAGACCCACGTTAAGATTGGTAGTGCGTTCAGGAAGAACTGTGAGGTCAGAGGTATTAACAAGAGCCCGGCCATCAGCAGCACAAAGCACACCTTGAAGAACAAAGCAGCCGGGTTCAAGAAGAAAGCACACGTCAAAAAGAAGGCACAGGTACCGAAGTGTATGATGTCGTTTCTCTTCCACTCAAACTGCTCCAGTTTTTTCAACGAGATGCGTGGGTTTAGCTCCCACTGTAGCTCAGCGACCGTAGCCCCTGTGGGTCTCTCTGCGAGGAAGTAGCCTTGGTACCAGCGGATGAGCGCTGACATTTCTCTATAACTTTATCTTGAGGGCCAAAGCGACTGAAAGAACAGAAAAGATGTGTGATAAGATAAGAAATAAACGGTTTGCGGGCAAGATGGGAAAGCCGTGTTACTTTATTTGTTTTCTTTTCACAATTTAAAGGGGCAAACGGTTATGAGCCGGCGAGAAAAAAAGAAAAAAAAAGGGTGCGGGATCAACGGGATGAGCCGATGTTAGTGAAGATCCGAGACGGAGTTTTCCGCTGCTGAGTCCTCTTTTTGGTGTTATTTAGATATTTAGCCTGAAATTAAGCGTGGCTAGCCACAGCAAAGCTGTAGCCAGAGAAGGCCTACTATTAAGTGTGCTCTCGTGCTGCTCACGTGACTGGTTACGAGCGCTGTCGCCACTGAAAAAAATTCGCGAAAAAGCCCACACAGAGTTGAGGTTTACATAGAGAAGGGTGAGGGGATGGAGGAGAGAAGAAGAAGCATAAGAAGAAGAATAAGATAATAAAGAAGGAAGATTAGTTGAACTGCAATGTCAGTACGTAGATCGAGCCGTGCGAATAAAGGGCAGAACCCCCGTTTGCAACAGGAAGACCAGGAGATAATGGAGGAGATCTTAAGAAGAGCTGAGCTAGAAGCTGAAGAAGAAAGAATCAAGACCGAAGAAGACCACGTTCTCTGTTTAGTGTGTGGCACGACAGACAATAACTACGACGAGGAGGAGGACTCGCGTGATATGATCCAGTGTGAGAATTGTAAAACATGGCAGCACAACGAGTGCATGCTAGCTGATCCCAAGAAGATCCCAAAGAGATACCTGTGTAATTTATGTGATGATAAAAATGAGCATTACAAGACACTGAGCTATAAAATGGACCCAGAGGAGACCAAGAGAGCACTGCAGAAGGACGACCTGAGAAAATTGAAGAAGCAGAGAGCCGTACGGAGAGTCCTCGAAGATCTTGAAGAGTTCAAGCAAAGTGGAAAAGTCAAAGACGTTTACCTCAACGGTGGGCTCGAAGCCGAATCAGAAGACGACGCAGCTGAATCCGAGGACGATGGAGAAGAAGACGAGAAAGAAGAAAAGCAGAGACCGGTCAAGAAGAGAAAGATCACCCAAAGATCCGAGATTGATCAGAAGGCGAGGGAGGCCGTCACAAAGAGATTCGAGGGCATGTTTATTGGGCTTTTAGATAAGCAGGACGTCAAGGGCGAGACGGGCTCAGTCCAAGAGATTTCCGCTAAATGGTCGAAGAAGCTGGAAGAAGACCTGTACCAGGTGTACCATGATATCGAGACCGGTAAAGTTACCAAGGACTACAAAGAAGTCAGCACGAGGATCTTTGTAAATGTTCGTGATGCAAAGAATATACGATTAAGAAACTCGATCACCAACAGAAGTATCCCCTTTAATAAACTTGTTCGCATGCCTGTTAACGAGCTGCTGAACCCTGACCTAAGAAAAGAAAAAGAAGAAGCCATCAAGGAATCAATGACACTGGCAACGCTAGAGAAATCCCAAGTCTCCAATATAAGAAGAACCCATAAAGGTGACATCGTCCTGGAGAACGAGGAGTCTCCAATGCCACAGTTCGACTTCAACGTTGGTATGCACATTGACCGAGACGACGACGATGAAAAATTCATCAAATCTGACCAAAACATCACGATGGGCAGAAAGCAGTCCCTTTACGATAGCGGTGTCATTGATGACGTTGCTGCTGATGCTGCTGATGCTGACGTTGCTGATCAGGATATGGACGATTCAGAGACGAAGATCATCCTAGACGATGAAGACGATGACTTAGCTGCTATTTTAGGTGA
The DNA here is from genome assembly GCA_003708795.3 of Petasospora americana. NCBI lineage: Eukaryota > Fungi > Ascomycota > Saccharomycetes > Phaffomycetales > Wickerhamomycetaceae > Petasospora > Petasospora americana. The sequence continues at coordinate 41,075 of PPOA03000016.1, forward strand.
AACGAAGAAGAAGATCGAACAGCAGGTCGAGTCTTATGATCCTACTGCTATTATGGAAGACTCTAGGATTTGGATGGGCCAGACAATCTTCACAGGTGTAACGAACTTTGCATCAACGGTCCATTACCAGAAGACAACATTAACCTCATCACAGTTCAATTCAATCTCAGCAAAGATTTTGGATCCATTGATGCCACTGGAGATTGAAGGTAGGTTAGATGCCCGTAAAGCTGATGATTACTTGACCAAGGTGGCCTCAACAAGAAAATTGGTATTACTTGAGCTGAGATCACAGGAAAATGATGATAACTTCAAGAAGCTATTTGACTATTTCCATTCAAAATCGAAATTTGGAGTTGTCCCAAATAAGCAAAAGTTTGTTAAAGACTGCTATATCGTTCCAATCTCAGACTCCATACCAAAGTTTATAACTGCTTTCCAAAATCTCAAATTGAGTCCTTCATCGACTGAGAGGCTATTCCTCATATTTGTCATTCGCCAGGAACTCATCAAGGAAACAAACGATGATGAATATGACCCAACCGTTACAGTCACAAATAATGCGCAAACCGCATTTGATTTCTTATCTGCTCTAAGTCCTCAGGAGCTAACAGTTGTCAACAATATCTTTGAGACTTATCCTCGAGCAAGAACGGATCCCGTCTTCCTCATTGAACAGCTGCAATTAATGATGAGTAAATAGCTTTAATATAAAAGATTATCTATACAACTACAGTATTTTTAAACCCGAAATTTTTTATACATTACAAGAAATCGTTTAAGCCTTGGCAACAGCCTTCTTGACAGCAAATCTTCTCTGCTTCTTCAAGACCATGACCTTGAATCTGTCAAAGTCAGAAAGAGCACGACGTGTCTCTCTTTGAGCAATCTTCTTAGCCCAGGAAGACTCAGCCCACTTCTCAGAAACACCAGCAGCGGTGAACTTCTTAGCAACGGTGGCAGTTCTGGAACCTCTTGGGAGGGAGAAGGTCAATGGGGTCAAAACGACGTGAGCCAAAGAGATGGACTGTCTGGCGACACCAGTGGTTGGACCATCGATCAAAGCCTATTAAAATTGTTAGTAAACTGTTTTGAAGTTATAAGGAAAAGGGAGAGAGATAATAACAATAACTGTGTTGCCGTAATGTGCCGTTATGTGAATAAAACTTGTTTTAAGAAGACTTTTAAAGATTTGCTTGTAGGATGATAGGTTCACCATAGAAGTTTTGGATCTATGGTTTGTGCCTTGTATATGGGTATTGTACAGAGTGTTTCCTCTGATAGTCTCGTTGCATTCTCTGTGTGGTGGTTGCGTCTTTGTGTCTCTTGCTTATGTCTTTTGTCTATATCTCTCATCTCTTTTACGGTTGATTCTAAACTCACTCTCTTGTGGTCAATAATCTCGACAATGGTAGCCAACTTGCCGGCGTACTGGCCCTTGTTAATAAGGACAACACGGCCAACCTCGACCAATCTCCAGTTGGAAGCCTTAACGGAAGTTTGAGTAGACATCTTTGATTCTGTAGGGTATCCTTTCAAAGCCTAAACCTGCTAGTTGAAGTGATCAAATGGAATTTTTGTTGATGGCTAACTGAAAAATGTCGCGACCCGCACTCGCACTCTAAAAAAAAATGTGGGACTGCACAATCGCGCCCGTTTGAGTGTTTGGGTGTTTGGGTGTTACCCTAGGCTCCCATTGTTTTTTCGTGGAAGTAGCGGAAAAAACCTGGACATTCAAAAAATTCACACCCACGCCGCGAACGTTTCTTAGGGTTGCCCTAAAGGTTTCTCAGGGCACGTGATCTATAAGGGGTTGCCCTATCAAGCAAAGGTAATTCTCATATGGAAAAAAAGCTTTTTGAAACAAATTTCAATCTTCTTCTAAATTTAAAATAACGGAGGAGAAGAAAAAAAACACGAAAATATGACAAGTTGCTCTTCATACGTTTGATATTTTGATCTACACAGTAAGAGATTCAACGAGAAGGTTCTCTTTGGAATTGTTTATATATTTACTCGTTTCTTCGGGAAGCACTCTCCAAGTTTTAAACATTATCAAGACAAATTTCAAGATAACCGAGAATTGGTTCAAAGCTGATGATATAATTTGCGTTTGAGTACGCTTGGTCACCGGGACACGCCTAGTTCCACTTATGGGGCCTCGTGGAATATGTAACCAACCTTTTTTTCTGAATTTGCAAACAGTTTGACAGTTATTCTGAAATTTGTTTTGTTGTTTAGGAGTCATTGAGAGTCAGCTCTTCAAGGTAAGTTCTTTGAAGCTGCTTTTATGTTCAACTGGAAAGATTTATTTATATCGGGATGAGAAACGTTCGCCTAAACTGACTCTAATGAAGAGACAAAAACTAAACACCAAGATCTACGCTGAGCATTAACAAAATCTTTTGATCCATTGATAAATAAAGCACCCTCTATTTATAACCTCCTGTTACTAACTAATACAATTAGATTAAGCTAAATAAATAAACAATTAAATATCAAGCCATTCGAGTAGACAGCTAAATTCCGTGTACAGCATACCTAAGCGAGCACCGCGAAACCGTTTTATGGAAATGTAAACACTAAGAAACACACACACACACACCAACCATGACCTCTCAGCCTTCTTTTGATCTCCGTTTTGAGCTTTCAAGAAGAAGAAGCATACAGAGATGTCCCGCTACACACAGGCCGAGAACGAGAACAACGCTCGCTTCGACCAGCTTGCGAACACTTTATCACAGTTTAGATCTGTGAATCAGGACATCCACAACATAGCACAGGATGATTCCATGCTGAACTCACTAGGAGAGCAGATGTCTCGTCTCTACGACAATCTGAAGGACAGCTCACAGGGACTAACACGCTCGATGCAGTCGGGCCAGGGGGTGTGGCGATATGTTGGGTTAGCACTGGTTGCGTTCTTTGTACTGTACACCCTGTTCAAGTTCCTTTGAAAAAGTCTATCATCTTGGTCATTGCATAGTTTTGTTTTAGTTGGTTTCTTTTATTGTTTATATATATTAATTGGCAACGTCTTTACCCAAACGGTAGTTACCGATGGCCTTGCCCCACTGGATCTTGGATCTTGTGACAGGCAGAGGTCTTCTTAGCTGTTTGAAATGTGTAGTGTTGATATCGACAATTGTCTTCTGCAAGTTCAATTGTAGCTTATCTTCCAGCTTAGAGATCGTCTTTGAGACTGATCCCTCGATGTCTGTCGACTCAATGGCCTGGCAAGTTTTCAAACGGACGTTACCGTCTTCATAGTAGTGGACGTCGATGTCGACTGAGCCTGTTAACGAGCCTCCACTCAGCTCATACTTGGAGCACCATCTACAGTTCCAGTAGTTGGAGGGACTTGATTTCTCACCGACAATGATGATGTGTTCCATGTCAGGTGCGACCAATAAGGCGTACTCAGAGGGATACTTCCCATCCAGGTACTCAATAAGCTCTTGGTACAGTGAAAGACAGTCCTCACTCGTCTCCATTGGCTCGGTTGATGTGACTTTCATATTTAAGTGATCAACCTGGATCATCAGACCCTGTGCAAAGTCAACAAATGTGTCGTTCTCATCCGAGTTGTACTCAGATAACACAACGTTCTTCCCATCAACAGGCAAGGTAACACAGTTCTTAACGTTATAGACTCTTAATGCGGATTCCAGCTCCGTACTGATATTCTTTCCAACAATCAATTTCAGGTCCTTGATGACCGAGGAGACCTCAGAAACCGGGGAGTCGTTCAAGAGATCCTCAATCACAGTGTCAAGCTTCAATGCCATCTTATTATCGTTTAATTTCCCCTCTAAGGAATGATTCAGTGTTGATAGGCTGGGCTTGGTTGGCACCTTCCCCCTTTCAAGTTCGAATCGAATGGTTTCGCGAAGATTGTGGTGGATAGTAGTCACGTGACTGTCACGTGACTTTATCTACAGCTTAGAAGCAGAAGTTTACTTTTATATTAGTTCAATTACTGTGGATACGGGAGATTTCCCTGCTGCTGTGGCTGTGGTGGGTAGTACTGCTGGTACTGGCCTGTTGGCTGCTGCTGTGTCTGTTGGTACTGGCCTGTTGGCTGTGGCTGCTGCTGCTGCTGCTGTGTCTGTTGGTACTGGCCTGTTGGTTGTGGCTGCTGCTGCTGCTGCTGTGGGAGCTGCTGTGGGATCTGAGGTACTGACGGAGACTGGTACTGATACCTCTGCTGTTGATACTGTGGTTGTTTTAGAGGGTCAGTGATATCTTCATACATGTTCGTAGCGGACTTAAGCTTCTTGTAGAGGTCCATCAAATCATCCTTACGCTGTCTATACTTGTCAATCAAATTGGCCAATTCTGGCTTGATGAGGACAATGTCTTGGTAGAGTCTCTTGAACTCCTCAGATTGAGTCAATTGGATAGCCTCATCTTCAGATTGAGCATTTGTCAGTAAAACCAACAACTTCTCGATCTGCTTAGATTTCGCTAATATTTCATCCTCCTTTTGTGCTTCCAGTGCCAACTCTTGTGGAGTTGGATCATACAGTGGGGTCACATAGTTGAAAGGGAACAGTCCAATTGTGCCTCTTAAAGAACCCTTACCCCAGTCCTTATAAACACGCTCAATCACAGTGATGACATCGCCCTTGTGGAACTTGAGATCAGCTGGGTCGTTGGAGAAGGAGTCATAAAGAGCACGCACACGTGAAAAGTTACGCTGTGCAGGTGGTTGTGGAAGCTGTTCCTGCTGTTGCTGTTGCTGTTGCTGCTGTGGTTGCTGCTGCTGTTGTGGTTGTTGCTGCTGCTGGACATACACAGGCTTGGCGTCTTGCAAAGACAGCTCAATGGCTGCTTTCAGGTCAGCATCTTCGACGTCTAAAGCCTGTTTCTGAGGCTTTGACGGAGGGAAGTATTGCGGGTATGTTAGCGTGACTTCCTTGAAAGCATCCTGGATAGGTCTCAGAGACGGATCCCTGGCGAACGAGTCCTTCAATTGCGTGATTACCTGCACAATCTTAGTTTTGATCTCTTTATGTATAGACGGATCTTTCAGTTTGTTCAGCAGAACGTGGGTGAATGATTTGGTGGCAATCTCCTGCTGCACACGCGAGCCACAGTTCTCTGCAATGGCAACGAGCAGTGTGAGTGTTCTCAGCAAGACGTTGGCATCCCTCTGTGCCAGGCGTTCTTTCAGTAGCTCAACGGCAATGGGGCAGTTCTCCTCTGGCTTCTCGAGAACTTTATCGCACACATCAAGGTTGAACTGCCAGTTATCAGCTGTGAGGGTCGGGTCGGTGGCTTTGTCAATCAACTTCTGGAGAGACATTGGTGCAAGGATTGGTACGAGGAAAGTGCGGAGAAGTAGAAAAGCAGGAAAGTGCAAGGGTTTAAATGGAAATCCCTGTGATCACTCTCCCTATAAGTCACTGCCCCTCCGCCTCATTGAACCGCTAAATTCCCACACACCCGGACACCCCGCGATCTTCCCCTTTTCAAGCAGTTCCGGAAAGCCATAACACCTCTTCGGCCGAGAAGGCAAAACGCGTTATAAATTGTCCAAGCACCGGACAGAATAGCAAAAAACACACAACATTCCTGGGAGGTTGCTTGTTCAAAGAAGCTGATCTCTTTCCAGAACAACCGAAGAAATGGCCACTTCAAGAAGAAGAACATCGTCGGTCGGAAAAATAGTCCTCGGCGACTCCGTCCCAGGGTTTGCGGCGCAGGGAACATCGAAGCAGTCCCATAAAGCCTCTGCATCGAGAGTTTCTCAGCTATCGGAGACATCAAGCACGGACGGTGAAATCCTCTCAAAGATATATACAGCCTATGTTGAACTAAACTACAGAAACACGTGGTTGACCCCATTGATCATCCTGTCTGTTGTCTACTTGGCTTATATTCTATCTGGAAACTACACCGAGACAAATCCTTTGCACATGTTTGTGTCGATCTCTTATCAGGTTGGCGACACAAACCAGTACGGCAAAGGTATCAAAGACTTAGCATTTGTGTTTTTCTACATGATCTTCTTTACCTTCTCAAGAGAGTTCATCATGCAGTGTATCCTCAGACCGTTGGCTGGTGTTGTTGGCATGAAGAAGCCTGGAAAAGTGAAACGTTTCATGGAGCAGTCGTACTCAGTTGTGTACTACGGTATTTCAGGTCCGCTTGGTCTTTACGTGATGTACGGCACCGACTTGTGGCTGTTCAGAACAGACTCCATGTACAGAACTTACCCAGACATGACAAACGAGTACTGGTACAAACTGTTCTACTTGGGCCAGGCTGCGTTCTGGGCTCAGCAGTCAGTCTTGCTGGTCTTACAAGTTGAGAAGCCAAGAAAGGACTACAACGAGTTGATCATGCACCACATTGTCACCATGCTGCTAATTTCATGTTCATATTTATTCCACTTCACGAAGATGGGTCTCGCAGTTTATATCACCATGGACGTTTCCGATTTCTTCCTTGCCATGTCTAAGGTTTTGAATTATTTGGACTCTCCGCTTGTTGGACCATGGTTCGTTGTGTTTGTTGGTTCCTGGGTTTATCTTCGTCATTGGGTCAACCTACGTATTCTCTGGTCCGTCTTGACTGAGTTCAAAACCATTGGCCCATACCAGCTGAACTTTGCGACCCAGCAGTATAAATGCTGGATCTCCCAGATCCTTGTCTTTGTCTTGATCGGTGCTTTGCAGCTGGTTAACATCTACTGGCTAGCACTCATCCTCAGAATTCTTTATAGATTCATCTTGAAGATGCCACCAAAAGATGACAGATCTGACGACGAAGACGAGGAGGAATTGACCGAGCATGAGGAGGAGACAAAGAAGACTCAGTGAATATTAAATCTTACATAACAAGGAAGAGTGGGTAAAATAATTTGGATCAACTGCGATCCGTGCAAACTATGTGCTACCCACCTCCTGAATATTCCACCATTTGCTAACAAAAGACATAAACTGACTGAAATATTTGTAGACGAAGAGACACCTCCGGCTTTAGTCGGAGTTAACCGACCCACTCAAATTTGTACTTGTACGTCGTGAAAAATTTATATAAACCTCGTTACTTATAAATGCTACTAAAGACTTGTTTCATTTTGTGTATGTACATCATTATATCATGATTTTATTGTTATTTACAATGTAGTCTCCTGTGGTGCTACAACCGACTGCTCTGTGTGCTTTTCGAAAGCCCTGAGTCTGGCTTGGTAACCACTCTGAGCAGCCTTTGATAAAACACCTGTTAACAGAGTCACAGCTCTTGTAGAGTCGTCGTTGGCTGGGATTGGATATGTGACCAATGAGGATTCAGAGTCTGTGTCAATGAGACCAATTGTTGGAACACGGGTCTGCATAGCTTCCTGTAATAGAACTCTGTTCTCAGTTGGGTTCAAGACAACGATTAAGTCTGGCTTAACAACGGTCTTCTGCTCCATAATGCTCAATGGACGACCAGTTGGAGCATCACCCATGTTGACCTCCATTCTTGCCCACTTAGAAATCTCAGTGGAGTTTGTCAATGTACCTGGAACCCACTTGGAGCTGACGTAGTAGCCACCGCAGCGAGAAGCAGCTCTCTCCAAGACTCTCTCATAACCGTCTCTTGTACCAACAAACAAGACGATACCACCCTTCAAAGCAACACCCTCGGCGACTTTACATGCTCTCTTCAAGTAAACCAATGTCTTTTCTAAATCGATGATGTGAATTCCCTTGTACTCACCGTAGATGAACTGTTGATTTGAGGAACGGTAAAGAGATTTGGAGTGTCCCAAATGTACACCAGCAGCCAATAGCTTAGCAACGGACATTTGATTCACAGATGGTGGGGAGGCAGTGTCTCTGTGTGGAATGTAAACTTCTTTCACTTGGGCTCCAAGACGTGCTGTTGTAGATTGTAAGAACTCTCTACGGAGGAAGAGCTCCTGTTCAGTGTATGGCTCATCTTTGAGAGATGGCTCAAGTGCTGGGAATGTCTCGCTGTATAATGAACCTGCAACACGCTTGTTAGCTTGAGAGACTTTCTGTTTGTGAAGATCAACGGTGTAATCCTGGATGAATGATTTAAGCTCGGAGACGAGCTCCTTGTTCTCTGACATTGGTGATGTACCGTCCAAGATTGATCTTAATGTGCGGTCAACCTCTTTCTCCTGTGTTTTGGTCATCTTGATGGCTTCAGCATGAATGTTGGAGATGAAGTCACCATCTGATTCTGGGATAGCGGCCACAGACGAGGACTCAGGCTGAGTAGCACTCTCTGTAGCGACTTTTTGGGCTTCTTGTTGAGCCTCCACGCGGAGAACTCTTGCGGTGCTCAATGAGCGACGTATTATCTTGGTGGCTGCAATTCTTGTTAGTTTCTGCTGGCTGCTTCAAATACTCCCAGGCACTGATACTTACATGCACGAGACAACATCGTCAAAAAGAACACTCCAAAAAGAATATTTTCTAACTGTTAGCAGCTTCTGCGTTTTAACCCTTCACGTTGAATCGTCCAGTCTCGAACTTTTTTTCCACTTTCGCGAATCAACACAAAATGGCATGGTGATAAACCCGGACACCCCATATAAAGACGTGTGAGGCCTATTCATGAGAGTCATTTCCAGGCAGTTTATAGGTGTAACAGAGGTTCTACTGGTTGTACAAACAAAAGTCGTATCATTTCAGAAAGATTAAGACAACAAGAATACATCAGCACCGTCTTTCATGGCCTTGACAAGACGCTCTCTTAAAATCTCTAGGGAGGAGTAGTTTGGTAGCTTCAAGTAGTTAGCACACGTCATTACACTTGGCAAGTAGTCGTCCGGCTTCAAACCGTCTTCTTCATGCTTGAGAACCACGGTGAAGTCAGGCTTCAGGTTTTTAAAGCCTCCGATAGGTAAGCGAGGAGAACCAGTCATGAACTTGAGGAATGCACGACGCTCTTCAGGGTCAAACGAGGACAGAACTCTGAGAAGGTTCTGCACGGATGGCGAGTCAATGTTGTAGCCATGGTCAGCATGTAGAGATGATAGCAATGTCTCGTAGCTCCAGTCTTCCTCACCGTTACCTAATAAACCCACTAGCTCATAAGGAGAGAATACCAGCATTGAGTAGTAAGGGAACACCTCTGAGAATCCAACAACAAAGCTTTCGACCTGCTCTGCGATGCCTCCATTCAGGGTAAAGTCAACTACCTTTTTAACGTAGTCGTCTAAGTTGGATTCACTGACTGCAACGGAGGACCCTCCTGCAACAAGCTCAATGTTGTACCCTGGCAAGACAAAGCAAATGTCCATATCCTCAACGCTGGAAGGATTGGCTAGCATGTACTTCAAAGACTGGTAGAGTTTTCTATCAACACGCTGGAGAACTTCTATTCCGATGTCACGGTTGGTATTGGTGATCTCAGCCATACAAGCCTCGAAGAACAACGGATTGAAATTGAAGTCCAGTATTCTGCTGTCAAGAAGGGCACGGGCTATAAACTTTCCCATGCTCTTGAACATTTCATAGGTCTGTAGAGAACGCTCATCACCTGGTCGTAATGGTGCTGGGAAAAGGCCTGTTTCGCACTGAACAAACACATCAGAACCATCACCATCGTCTCGCCAAAGGCCAAGTCTCTTCTCCGCAAACTCGTGGCACACATTGGAGTAGAACTCCAATGTAGGCCCAAGACCAGTACCAACCTCGTCGGTAAACTCAACCTCCAAGATGCTAGGATGCGTTCCCAGCTTGTCCATGACCTTGATGGCACTCTTCAACAGGTTGGATCTTGCGACACGGACTTTGTGTCGGGTAGGTCTACCAAGCGAAAGTGCGCCATTATTCTGGGCTTCATTGCTGTCGTTGTTTTCGTTATCCTGGTTCGACCTGGTGTTCCAGAGCTGAATGAGACGAGAGTACCCAAAAGACGTGGACTGTAGGAAGAAGATACGGGTCTGCAGTGGGAACAAGAATGGGAACTTCCTGGTGATCTGGATGGACCAGTTAGGCAGAATTCCAGATGCAACAATCAATGGCTCTTCCAGCTGTCTGTTCAGCTTTGCCGTCAGCTTGAAGTTGAGGAACAGCGACTCGGTGTTTGAGTTTGGAGAGAAGTCGCTGAGAACCTTCAACAAGTTCAAAATCTTCACAGTCACAGGGTGGTTCAGGTTATCCAAGTCGTCATCGCTGGTATCCGGGTACCTCTCTTCAATCTCTGCGGCGTGATGGACGCTTTCAACCCTGCGGAACTCGATTTCGTGTATCTCGTACCAGAATCTGTTGGTATCAAAGTTTGCGTTCTTGCTCTGGCAGTGTTTGTAGAGAGCACCGTAGATTGTGGTGTCCTGTGGGATGACCTCCCCGTCGATTAAGAACTCGACGGACCAGTTAGATGGGGCAGCAGCATGTGCTGCTGGAGGGAAGCGTCTGGAGCCGAAGAGGAAAGGGTTCTCAGTGCGTCTTTTGAGGAATGTGGCGATGTTAGTGAAAGAGGCAACTGCGTGAACAAGAACAACCAGCTGATCGACGCCTTCCAAAAGGCCCTCATCTGAGTTTTCTCTATCAGCATTCTTCAGCTTGATCTTTATCTGCTTGGCCAAAGACGCTGCTCTGTTCTCGCCAGTTTTCAAGCCACAGCCGATGATCTCAAAAGACTCAGACCTCGTCAACGACTCTTGGAGCTTTTTTATCAACGTTTCGAATGACGGGCCCTGGAAAACGGCAGAGAAAGTGACCCTTGCAGGGGAACTCAGAGAGCCATACGCAGGGTTATTGAATAGTCCTGATAGCAACTCAATGATGCCCGAGCTGATAAGCTCAAAGCTTGACATCACGTACTTCTCCAATGCCAGTGCTCTGAGGAAGTTTTCCCAAAGACGCGTCCAGTCTTCCGCTGTGTATGACTGTAAAAGACTGTGATCGCTCAAGTCACCGCAAATATCATCAAGAAGTCTCAGATGCGATAGTTTAGAGTCGCCTGTGACTTTCTTAGACAAATACACTTGCTCTATTTGAGACGCAAGCTTTGTGAGATACTTCAAAAGCTGAGGGATATCGTAGTCTTTGAACAACGTCTGTGTGTCACCAAAGGGCGTATCCTCGCTTCCGTCTTCCTCGTCGTCATCGCCGTATGGGTCAACGTCTTCATCGTCTTCTTCTGGCTGCTCATCAGAGTTATCATTGTCTTCGACCTGCTGTTCGTCCTCGAGATCATCGCCCATCTCTTCATCTTCTGAGTCCTTCTCAACTTCAATCTTCATGTCGTCATTTCGCAAAATTTCCAGCAACGAGGAAGTGTCGTCGAGCAAGCCTTCTCTTTCGAATTCAGTTATGAATGTATCTGGATACTTCTCAATCAAAGTGTCAGTTAAGATCAATGAGCCAAGAAGAGCAAAGTATGGCTTGCGGTCTTTTTTCTCAGATCTGATGGTGCTCTTACTTTGAATCACAACCGAAGCTAGCAGATTGATGATCAAGAGATGGTCCTTCAAGTCGTTAATGTCGTCTAGAGAGGAGATGATTCTTATCAAGCAGATAGCGACACGGCGACGAACCTCGAAGAGAACAGTCGACGAATAAATATTAATGAGGAGCGCAAAGACGTCATTGACAAACTGGACGTACTCTGCTTTAGCATCTGTGTAGTTCTTTTTGCTTTTGGACTTGTGAGTCAATATTGGAGACTGTTCTCCCGGTAAGATGTAGATCAACAGGTCCAATATGGAAATAATGAGGTCCTTTGGCGCAGCCATCAGTGCTTCGATCGTGATGCCCTGGTCGTTGCTCTTCTTGTACTTACCCAAGGCCGCAATGATAGACTCCGCAAGGTGGCTAGACTTGATGATCTGTGTACTTAGCTTGGGGTTCTGTGCGCAAATGGAAAGCGAGACGATCAGCTTCAAGTTCGTCGACAGTGTTGTGTCAGGGTTGGATATGACCTGAATGATCTTCGTGAGGAGCTCCTGAGTGACAACTTTCTCCAGCTGTGGGGTATTAGCCAAGCTCTTGATGATCCTCGAGATCGCCAACCACGCGCTCTCCAACTCTTGCGGGTCTGTGAACTCCACCACTATCCTCTGAAGAGTGGGCAGGATGTCCTCGAGCAGGTGCACCTCAGAGGTCCTGACGTACTTCACGGAATTGGCAACGATGGTGAGAGCCTTTCTCTGGGCATGGAGCGTGAAGAAGTCCAAGTACTGTAAGACGGCACCGAGGCAGTTCTTTCTGAATATCTGCGTTCCACAGACCCTCGACATAAACTCCAATGTCTGCAATGCCTGCTCAGCCAAGTCGATGTAGCTGATCTCAAAGAGCTTGGCCTGGAGTGCCTCAATGGCCCCAGCGTGGATGGCACTGTTAACGTAGTCCAGGTTGATCTCCAAGAAGTTATAAAGACATCTACAGGCAACAACCTGTAGCTCCAGCTCCTCCTGGAACATAGGCTCGGTGAGGATCTCAACAAGGGCCTGTGCCAGGCGGGAAGCCGGGAGACCTCTCTCGGCAACGATACCGTTCATCATCAGCAAGCGTTCGCTCAGCTCATTCAGGGTCTCCAAGACCAAGTACGGGTCATCTCGGCGAGTAAGACCGTCTATTAAACCTGAGATTCTGCTTCCACCACCGTTGAAGCCACCAAGAAGACCCATCGCCTCTGGGAACATACGTGCCATGTTCTCAGCCAATGTGCGGTTGGTCCTCTGGCCTGGCACTGGGCCACGGCTGGCCCCCGCAGAACGGGCACTCGCCAGCGCACGTAGAGCATCAGCCAGGGGGTGTCCCTCGTCGTCGTCATCGTCGTCATCGTCGTCGTCGTCTTCGTCCTGGTGGTCCTCTTCCTCCTCTTCGTCGTCGTCTTCCTCTTCGTCGTACTGGCCCATGCCCCTACGGGCATTGGAGAAACGTCTGTACTGGGCACTTAGCCTAGCCAGTGAATCGTCTTCTTCGTCGTCGTCTTCGTGATCGCCGTCTTCCGGCTCAATCTCAGCGTCGTCAACCTGGTCGTCCTCCATCTCCTCGCCTTCGTCGACCCATTCGTCTTCGCTCCTCTCCATCTCAATGCCTCTCTCCTTGCGGTCTTTGTTCGTAGTGTGCATATTTCACCTCAGCAAAGCAGAAAGGAAAATACGCAAATATCTCAAATGAAACACAAAAGACCACAGTAGCACAGCCCGTAAAGATCACTAAAAGGAACAAATAAAGTAAAATGAGAAATTAAAGCGCAGTTGTTTCAGGTGCCAAAGTGCCAAATTTGTATTTAAAGCTTACGTTTTACGCATTTCGTGTGGAGATCAGCTTGGGGTGGCGCGCGGACCTCTGAGTTTGGGCCTCCGGGCTATCCTTACGAAGACTCAATTTAGCTGAAAGATAAAACATTTATTTAATTTATTTAGAATGGAACAGCATCACGGACAATTTACACAGTTTATAGGTAAATATCTGTGTTGCCACCCTTTTCCGGTTACGAGTGGACGTGTCACGTGACCGGGGTGCGGTTATGCAGCCCTCGATCTCATCGCATAGAAAATTTTTTGAAAGATGGGATAAGACATCTCCAGTATAAATATCTTCTAAGACCATAAAACTTATCTTCTTTTCGTTCAACTTTTGACTATACAATGCCAAGATCAAGACGTTCCAGACTCGTGACCCTTGCACAGACCGACAAAAAGGGCAAAGAAAACAAAGAGAGAATCTTTGATGAGGTTCGTGAAGCCCTTGACACATACAGATACACCTGGTTACTTAACTTGGAAGATGTCAGAACCCCAGTCTTACAAGATATCAGAAGCGCATGGACCGGCTCAAAGCTGATCATGGGTAGACGTCGAGTCTTGGAGAAGGCCCTCGGTGACACCGTTGAGGAAGAGTACAAGGAAAATTTACACAAGTTTGCCAAGCATGCTACCGGTGTTACAGGTTTACTCTTCACCAACGAGGAGGTTTCCACCGTGACCGAGTACTTCACTGCTTATTCTAAGAACGATTTCTGTAGAGCCAACCAGAAGTCTCCAATCGATTTCACAATACCTGCTGGAATTATCTACTCTACCGGTGGTAAGTTACCATTGGAAGAAGACGTTCCAATGACACACTCTTTGGAGTTGACAATGAGAAATAAGTTCAAAATCCCAACCAAGATCAAATCTGGTAAGATCACCATCGATGAGCCATACCACGTTTGTGATCAAGGTGAAGTCTTGGATGTTAGAAAAGCACTCATCTTGAAGCAATTTGGTATTGCAGCTTCTGAGTTCAAAGTTAAAGTTAAGGCATACTTTGACTCTGAGACTTCTGAGATCAAGGAAGTCAACATCAACATTGAAGACGAAGAGTAATTTCCATCAACAAAATTTTTTTTCAATCCTGTGAAGAAGGGATTCATCTGTACACTATATACTTCAAAAAAACTTTTTTTTTAAAAACATTTACTACAAGTTACTACAAAACTACAAGTTATTTGCATGGTTGTCTTTAATATATTCATGTTCTATCATTATAATTCGTATCATTCGTGCATCGTATGGTATTATATCTGATCATTGATCATGTGATAGACTCACACCATTTGTTCAAGATAGACAAATAATCTTTATGCTTTTCATCCTCCCCAATGGAGACATCCGTGATCTCACTTAGCTTAGATAACCTGCTTAGTATAAGATGGATATTATCATCATCATGACTTGTAGACATTAGACCCCATACTGCAATCTTCGTGTATATTTCCTGTTCTTTATTTAACAGTTGATCAGTCCAAATCTTCATAATCAATAAAAGAAGAACACTAAGCTTTTCTATATATGCAACCTTAACCTTTCCACTATTACTAAGATACAGAGGCGATGACCTATGTCTATCATTGAATTGTGTCGGTTGTAACTCTGAACAGTTTTTGTCATCTAGAACTATTAAAAGAGTCCTTGAATCAGACGATAGTACCAAATCATCGACGAAGGAGGTGAACGACGTACCAAGGACAGCTCTCATTTGAATATTCTATCTATATTGTCTTTAAATCTCTCTCCTTCTCTCTCTACGAAGTGTCTCCATGGTGTTAAACCCGGGTAACCCTGCCAGCTCTTCCGCACAGAGAGATCAAAGTCACGTGATCCGACCATGTGTCCCCAACCAGAGAGCGTTTCACGAAAAAAATATGCGAAACTTTACCGCAAAATCGTTGAAATTCGCTAAATTGGCACAACGGCGCGCCAAAAAAAAAAAGGCAGCGCGGCAGCACACAGCGGAGCGAAGTACGCGAGTTCGCGCGTACTTTCTTTCTCAGCTTTCAATTTAAATGCCATTTTACACCAAAAAACACACATCAACAACATAAAAAGGGGGAAAGGAACAGACTTTACGACTTTCAAATATTTTCTAAAAAAGTCCCTTTTTGATTCTGTAAGGGGAAAGATCTGATAGAACTCAATTCTCCTCTAGCAGCCACTCGGAAAGAGCCGAAGGAACAGAGCACCTTCTCTCCTAATAGGAACAGCACACACAGCAGAAGAGGGTAAAGCGCCATCCAACGCGTTTTAAGCCAACCGAGACCTCCCTGTCTTCCAGCCACGCAATTCGTTATTCACTCTTTTCCTGTCGTTCATTTGAATACCTCAATTTGCACTAGAAGGCACATTCATTCTCTTTACATCCGAACATTTCAGACATGTCGGAAGGCCAGTTAACTGCCAGCTCCTCCTTCAAGAGCTCGCTGTCACACGTTGACTCGAAAGACTCTGTCTCAATAACCGAGCACACCATCAGCCATGCTACCCCGAAGACGTCACAGCTGGACATGGACCTCTCGCTTTCCCCAGGCTCGTTACCACGGTACCCAGGGACTCTTAACGTCACGGCACTGGCGAGCTCAAACAACTCACTGAACTCCACGGTCAACGGGGACGAGGACACAGTGAACGAGCTGACACTGGACCCCGGCAAGCCCGTTGTTAAGGTCGACAAGAGAATCAACGAAATAGTCAACTCACTAGACGAGCCCATTGATTTTAAGAGGGTCTCAACGATGACCACGGGGTCCTCGGAGAGCTACAACTCAAGCCTTCGCTCTGTGGAGCAGAGCCCTGGGAATGTCAGCATCGCCAATGAGGACTACACCGTCGGTGTTATAAACACGGCTACGACGACAACGCTATCAAAAGCCACCCCAACTGCCAGACAGGTCAGATCACCAATACTGTCGAACCCATCGTTGGACGACACGGTGATTGAGAATGCCCAGAGAGACTCGTACATCGAGCTCGATGATAGCCATGCTCCTGTAGACGATGAAGCTGAGCAGTCGCAGACACCGAGACTCCAGGACCCGGTGACGATCCAGCCGATGATGAGAAAGATCAGCAACGACTATGAAGAAGAAGAAGGAGAAGAAAAAGAAGAAGAAGACGGAGAAGAAGAAGCAGGAGAAGAAGCAGGAGAGGTGCCATCTGTGATCATTAGATCATCGTCAGACAATGCTACTGCAAAGTCTGTCAAGAGCTTAACAGATGCCACTGCCACGGACCAGTACTCTGCCGTGGCGTCCTCGTACATGTCTTCAAACTTTGAGAATAAGATCATCGACGAATTCATGGGTGGCTCAGTCGAGAAGTTCAGCAGCGACAAGAAGTCGATTGACACATCCATCGACACGAGTGTTGATGGGTTCGAGAAGCCAATTGCAACGTCTTCAAATGTTAACATTCCAAGCTTGACATCGAGCATGAACGACATTGCTGGAAACGTTGGTGACATCACCATTCACGAGGACGATGAAAAGGAAAATGCGCCGGATACCACAAGTGACGTGGGCGACAATGACGATGATGACTTGAATGATACGTATAACTTACAGGATAACTCTGAATCGTCCGGTTCAGGCATACACAACTACAGTTATGGTTCAAAAACCTCAGCATCAACAGAGTCATCGTTCCTGCCAAAGATCGAGACACCAAAGCTACGCGAGCAGGCCTTTGCTAGACACTCCAATCCTACGTCGACCACCCCTGTGTCGGCTCCGTTATCGCAGTCTACACTGCCGAAGAGTGCTGGTGGAGGTGGCAGATCTGTCAGCTCGCCTTTCAGCTCCAAGTCCTCCTCAAAGAGAAGAAGTGGCAACAAGGTTAAAGGTGTTTTCACAAACTTTGTCAACAGCATGAGAAGTGCAAGCTCGAGCGAAAGCAAGAGTGCTTCATCGAGCGTGAACAGCAACAGCAGTATCAAGATCTCCACGCCGTATGATGCCAAACACGTTGCGCATGTCGGTGTTGACAAGGACGGTCAGTACACCGGCTTACCAGAGGAGTGGGAAAAGCTTTTAGCCTCGAGTGGTATCTCCAAGTTTGAGCAGCAGAAGAACCCACAAGCGGTGATGGACATCGTGGCCTTCTATCAAGACCAGACGAAGAATGCCGATGATAAGGTTTTCAGAAAGTTCAACCAGGCTAACACGAAGCTCTCGTCAACGGCATCGTTCAGAACACCACGAGCCCAGCAGCAGGGTGCCTTCACTCCACAGTCACAGCCACATAGCCAGTTCTCGGCCACGACACCGAGACAAGCACCTCCCCCACCAGTGTCAACCACAATGGACAAGGAGAAAGACAAGCAGTTTATACCCTCCAGACCAGCCCCAAGGCCACCGCAGCAGGGCTCAACCCCAACCGTCGTCTCACCACTGTCCAGATCGCACTCTGTGATGAGCTCCCACACAAAGTCGGCAGCATCCACGCCACACTTAAGGAACAACCATCTCAACCAGTTTTCTCCTCAGAGACCGGTGCCAGCTCCTCCAAGGGGCCCACCACCTCTTCCAAAGCACGAGCTTATCAACGAGCACCCGCTGAATGAGAGAGTGCAGTCTCCACAGCAGAGCCGTGTGCCAGAAGGCGAGGAGCCAGCCAGTCCAGCACACGAGTCTGGTGAGCAGCCCCCAGCTCCCTTACCCAAGAACCAGCAGCCAGTGAGAGACCCACAGGTGGTTGCGGCCCAGAACCAGCGCAAGAAGGAAGAGAGAAAGAGACGTGTTGCCCAGGTTTACGCCAAGCTCACAGCAATCTGCTCCGAGGGAGACCCTAGCAAGATGTACAGAAACCTCGTCAAGGTTGGCCAGGGTGCTTCCGGTGGTGTTTACACGGCGTACGAGGTTGGCAGCAACATGTGTGTTGCCATCAAGCAGATGAACTTGGAACAGCAGCCTAAGAAGGAGCTGATCATCAACGAGATCCTCGTGATGAAGGCATCAAAGCACCAGAACATCGTGAACTTCATCAACGCGTACTTGCTGAAAGGTGACCTGTGGGTTGTCATGGAGTACATGGAAGGTGGCTCTCTCACCGACGTCGTCACACACAGTGTCATGACTGAAGGACAGATTGGTGCAGTGTCGAGAGAGACCCTCCAAGGTTTGCAATTCCTACACTCCAAGGGTGTCATCCACAGAGATATCAAGTCTGATAACATTCTGCTTGCTATGAACGGTGAGATCAAGTTGACTGACTTCGGTTTCTGCGCTCAGATCAACGAGGTGAACCTAAAGAGAACAACCATGGTTGGTACGCCGTACTGGATGGCACCAGAGGTTGTCTCCAGAAAGGAGTACGGCCCAAAGGTTGATATCTGGTCGCTTGGTATTATGATTATTGAAATGATTGAGGGTGAGCCACCTTACTTGAACGAGACACCACTGAGAGCATTATACCTTATCGCTACAAATGGTACACCAAAGCTTAAGGACCCTGAATCGTTGACCGATACACTGAAGGAGTTCTTAAGCTGGACGCTACAGGTTGATCCTGAGAAGAGAGGCGATGCCACAGAGTTGCTAAGTGATCCCTTCATCTTGCATGCCGACCACGTTAGCACGCTTTCACCGCTTGTTAAGCTGGCTAGAACAAAGAAACTGGCAGAGAGTGCTGAAGATGATTGATTTAATGAATATATACAACGTGTTAAATATATCTTTTTTGTTGTCTCATACGTTTTAGCTTGTTCGCTTACCATTAATATTAACATAGTAAATTATATATAGCGCTTTCAAGCGAGTCCCGTCTCCTACCCAATAATATAATACAGTTATATACCCAAAATTAGTTTAAAAAAATGATCAGAAGTCCTCGTCCCACTCGTCAACCTCCTGGCCCTTGGTCTGCACAAAGAACAGCGTAGCGTCTTTCTTACCGACGTTGATGAACTCGTAGAAGTTGCCCATAGGCACCTCCAGCGAGCAGCCTTTCTTGATCATGAACACACTCCCCGAGAGTGTGACCTGGATGATGCCCTGGATGCAGTAAAAGACAAAGTATGTTCCGTCTGTGCTCTTCATGTTCTTCTTACCACCCTCGGGGATCAGCATCATGCCCGAGGCTATGAACTCACGGTTCGTATCAAACAGGATGGCCAGTTTGAAGTTGTCCTCTGCTGTGACAATCTCTGAGCTATAATTCTGTGTGTTTGGACCCCAGGCCACCAGTCTACGGCTCTTCTCCTCTGACCCGTGCCCATTGTATGCATCCACTTTGAGGAACCCTGTTCTCATCCACTCAGACCCTGCGACCTGGCCGTTGCCAACTGCGATCTCGTCTTCGTTCTCGAGCTCATCCTCGGTGATGTTGTCGATGCGACGGCGTGACTGTGACGGAGGCCTCGAGGTTCTGGACCTCGACTTCGATCTTGCCCGAGAGCGACCACGGCTCTTGGAGTGTGCCCTGGAGTTGGCCCTCGACCTCCGTGGTGCCTCTACAACCTCATCAACCGTGACGACCTGCTGCAAGGACGGCAGCTCCTCGTTCTTCGAGCGAGCATACACGGGCCTCTCGTTTCTCCAGTACGCCAATGGCGGAATCCTCACACGCGATGACCGTCTCGTAGGCATCTCTGTCGGGTGTCTGGAGGACGCCCTGCTCTCCTGGTTACTCCGGAGCCTATCGACGTCGATGTGGTGCTCCAGCTGCCTCACCGGCGACCTCGACTTTGAAGGTGCTCTTGATCTCTGGAACTTGTTCACTCTGCCACGGTAGGTCTCGTCAGAGCCGTCGTCAGAGTCGTCTGAGGTGCGAGGTATCAGCTTGCGACGCATCGGAGGCGCACGGCGAGCCTTCGCCTTGGCTATGGACGTCGTAGTTGCCCTCTTGGCAGTCGCCTTCTTAGGTGCAATACGCTTTCTGGCGTTGATCTTGATGTGGTCCTCCTCTTCCACGTCGCTGTCGTCGACGTTTCGGCCCTCAAACGCATCGTCGCTGTCGTCGTCGTCGTACTGGCTGTAGGCACTCGGCCTGCTCCGCTTACCGGCAGCTATCGACTTCGACAGCGTGGAGATCATCTTCGTGGACGGTTGCAACGGGCTGTGCAGCTTGTTCGGCAGCGAGTTCAACGGCGACGTCTCGAACCTCGGGGGCGTACGGTCCATGTCCATCCTCGTCCTCGAGTGCGATCTCCCCACAGACCTCATCGTGGTGTTCCTCTCCAGCTCCAGCTGCCGTTGCTCGAAGGTCTTGTTCCGGCTGTCGTCCGAGTCCGAGTCACTGACGAAGAGCTTCTGGCCCCTCGGTCTCGGTGTTTGCTGCAATCGCTGCTCGAAGTCGTCAAACCTGTTCATCACTTTGATGCTGCCGTGTGGCTCGTCGTCTATGATCATCTCCTGCGAGCTGGAGATCTGTGGGTGCTCCAGAGCGTCGTCGAACTGGTCGTCGTCGGTGATGTTGCTGCGCAGCTGGTCCTTCGACGGCAGCGGCGACAGCAGCGGAGTTCTCCTCCGGCTCGTGTGCTGCGAGGTTGACGGGATGTTATCAAACATCGTCCTGCCATTTGATGTTGTGTGCACAGTTGTTGTTGACGTTGTTGAGGTCGGTTGCGTCGTGGAGTTGTCCTCCTCGAAGAACTTGTCGAGGTCTTCCATCCCGTGGGAGTCCTTGGTGACGTTGTCCGGGGCCCGTAGCCCGGTCTTTCTTGATTTGACTCCGATCTCTGAAAAATTCATTGTTTGTGATAGAACGCGTCACCAAAACAAAGCGAAGGACAGAGAGCGAAGAAGAAAATCTAACAGTGAACGCCTCTCTTCAGCCTGTAGAAGTCACAAAATGGCAAGCAGAAACCCGAGAGAGACTGAAACAAATACAAAGGAAAAAAATGCGCTTTTCTAGGAGTTGCAGGCCTTTTGTTTTGGTTTCCTTTTTGTTTTTGTTTTGAATTCAAAAAGCTGCTTTCCCGCGTGGTGTTTGGGTGTCAGCGTTGTTCGCCATCTCCTAATGCGGTAGTTACCGCATTGGGACATTTTATACGGGTATATAATATAATTGATTATCACTTAGCATAGGGAAGATATAGCATTAACGATACTGTTAATATTGTTGCTAGTACTGACAGATTACTTTAAAGTTAACAGAAGGTGATAATTCGAGGAAATTAGAAATTTTAGGATATCTCGCTTGAAAGGTGCTAGTCTTATCGGCTATCTGATCTTCTGATAGTTACAAACTCATGAAAAATATTTTAAATATTAATATTATTATTATTAATGTTAATAGTAATGATAATAATAATAATATACAACTAATTAACTATTACGACTTTGTTTTGGGTAATTCTGTAGCGTGGAGTTGTATTGATGCGCACAGGTAGTTTAGACGTGGATACTGCCATAAGTAGCACCTAAAAGCTTAGCTAAAGGCTGGTATCTACAACTTTATATAAAATATCTATAGCTTATCGAGAAGATAAAAGCAGATAATTCCATTACCTTCGAAGTTTTACACACTTCTGACTTTATTGTCTTTGGTGGTAGGGAGAGAGGAGGCGCAGTGGATCATCAGGGTTTTGTGTCAACTTTCCTTTGTCTTCAGGTGTAAGTTCAAATTAACCAGAAGTTTGTATGTGGAAAAGTAGGCGCAGCAGATCAGTTTGATGTTGTATAGCTATTTCGTTTTTGTGTAACCATATCTGTTCATTGGGTATAAATACAGCTCTTTCCCCGGTTTTCCTTCTTTTCTTTTACCATCATCTACTCACCATTGGCCCTGCCATCTCCTCCTGGATTGGTAAGTATTTTTTAGTCCTTTTGATTTCTGTCTGTCATGTATGTCTGCTGTTTGTTGAGATTGGTTTTCTTCAGTTGAGTTTTTGTCCTTGTTCTCATAGCCCATCCCCTTGGCTATTGCTGGTATTCTCCTAGCCCATCACCTTGGCTATTGCTGGTATTCTCTTAGCCCATCACCTTGGCTCTGTCATCCATGCTCTCTCTTATTTATTATTGGGTGGTGATATATGTTTCTTCTTGGGGTAGACCTTCCTTTAGTTGATGGAGCTTTGGGGAGGAATACTCTAATGAGAATCATCCTTCTCTATCCTGTGATACTTATAGAAGCATGTGTGACTTCTTCACATCTCAAGGATCATTCATGTTCTCCCTTCTGTATTATTGGGTGGTGACATATGTTTCTTCTTGGGGTAGACCTCCCTTTAGTTGATGGAGCTTTGGGGAGGAAAACTCTAATGAGAATCATAGTTCTCTATCTTGTGGTACTAATTGAAACATCGATGACTTCTTCAAATATCACATATCACATATCACACTTCACACTTCACACTTCACATCTCAAAGTTCATTCTTGTTCTCTGTTATGTATCATTGGGTGGTTAAGTCTGTTCTTTCTTGGGTACACCTTTCTTTAGTTGGGGAACTCTGGACAGGAATACTCTTTGTAAGAACTATACTTCTCCATCTTGTGGTACCAACTGAAACATTGATGACTTCTTCACACTTCACACTTCACACTTCACACTTCATAATTCACACTTCACATCTTGAAGTTCATTGTTGTTCTCTGTTATGTATCATTGGGTGGGGATGCATGTTCTGTCTTGAGGTTTACTTTTCTTTAGTTGGGGGGCTTTTAGTTAGGCAAACTTCTTGAAAGAGCTGTACTTCTTTGTCTTTTGATACCAATAGAAACTTCAATGACTTCTTTACATATCACATCTTACATCTCACATCTCACATCTCACATTCATTTCAAAGATCATTCATATTCTCTTCTATGTATCATTGGCTAGTGATATATGTTCTTTGTTAGGGTATACCTTTCTTTAGCTGGGGGACTTTGGATGGGGATACTCTGATGAGAAATATGTTTTTCTAACTTATGGTATTCTTAGAGACATCAATGACTTCTTTACCCTTCACATTTCACAGCTCGAGGTTCATTCATATTCTCTGTTACGTATCATTGTGTGGTGGTGTATTCTCTTTCTTAGGTTCATCTTGTCTTTAGTTGGGGGAGCTTTAGATAAGAATTCTCTTGAAAGATATATACTTCTTCATCTTGTGAGACTAATAAAGACTTTAGTGACTTCTTCACATTTTAAAGATCAGTCATGTTCTCTTTTCTGTACCATTGGATGGTGCAGTATGTTCTTCTTTGGATTGCATCTTGTATTTAGTTGGGGGAGCTTTAGATAAGAATACTCCTGATAAGAACTATACTTCTCTATCCTTTCATACAATTAGAGACATGAGCTCACGGTACACATTAATTTTCATATGTTGAAGTTCACTGCTGTTTACTTTTATGTCTCATTGGGTGGTGATGTATGTTCTTTGTTGGGGTTCACCTCTTCTTTAGTTGGGGAGCTTTAGATAAGGAAACTCGTTCAATGAACTATACACCTACACCTTTGATACATTTAAAGACTCCAGTGCCTTTCTTCTCTGACATATTTCTTCTATCATCTCTCCATGTCAGTTTCACATTCATTTCAAAATGCACTGCTGTCCCTTATGAATCATTGAGTGGTTAACTATTTTCTTTTTATGGGTTATACCTTTTCTTTAGTTGGGGAGCTTCAGATAGGAATACTCTAATAAGACTATACTTCTCTCTCGTTTGATTGAACTAATGACATCAAGACCTTGTTTGAGTGTTTGGAAATTCTTTTGTGAAGAAGGAGAATTAATTTCAGGGAGGATCTCTGACCAGTACAATTCATGAAGGTCTTATTCGAACGTTGAATGTTTGTGCTGTGAAACATCTTTCGGGGGAGATTCCTATGCCACTTTAAACAATCACAGCTCCATGTTCTATCTAAAATTTTAACTAAAAATGGATACAGCAGAAGTTTATGGTTGTGGAAAACTGCTTAGATCTCTTTTGATTGAAGTATCCCAGGATTCACTATGAGTTAATGAGACAATGAATCGCTATTTTTATTTTTACTATGGAGTGTGGAGGCCTGTCAGTCTTTTCATTTGTGACTAGAAAACTTTTGAACTGGTTGAAATAGCGAGCCAGTGAAAGGGGTTTCTTTTATTTACAATGACTGTAAATATCACTTATGAATTGACAGATAGGGAATTGCGCTATATAGACGTAGATAATAAATAATTCGGGGCCATAGAGCCCATGGGAACCTATGTCCGATTTTTTGTAGTATAAATTCCTTGATCTCAATACAAAAATTCATTATACAAATTTTATAAAGTGCGGGATTGGAATCCCGAAGTTTTATACAGCTGATAAATTAGGAATCATTGGATACAAAACCTGGAGATCAACTAGTTGCATTGGAATAATTAAGACAGCAGTCGTTGTATCATGCACCATAATATTAGAAAATGTGATGCGACTCATAATGAGAGATCTGAATCAGTTATCTATAGAATGTGCTAGTAATAAATTCGGTGTTTATACATGATATTTGGTGTAACAGAACCTCATAGCCCCTTGCATCAGGGGTTATAGTCTGCAGGAACAATCGCGCATTCAGCGACCCCACCAATAATCACTTTTATTAAAGATCAAAATAATATCCAATGGGGTTTTAGCAATCTGATGCAATATCGAGGTTGATTAATAATTGAGATTTCATACAAATCCCACATATGTCCTACTATATAGCAACTATGGTATAATAGTCCTGTTTGATTTACAGCATCACTTTAATGCAAGTTTTTCTACATAGGTGTACAATATAAACTAAACATTAATAATGAGGTTTCAAAAACTAGAAAAAGAACAAAGTCTTATAATATAAACTGAAATTTCAGTTAAAAAAGAGCCCAGATCATCCTTTCAGGTCTAAGATCTTCGTGATTTTATTGCTACGACGTATATGCACTATTCTGCACTATAACTCAAAGGGGTAAGATTGACTTCAGGATTCTTCTTTGAAGTGATAAGTTCAGTTAAAATAATTTCAGTTGTTATTAAAAGAAAAAACTAAACACTAAAGACTATAAAAAAGCTCAAAGCTTGTCCAAGTATTCAACAATTTTCTCAGTGATGCTTGAAGACCGTGGCCAAAAGACTGCATCTTCATGCACAGCTTCAGGGCTCTCATAAACTTCTTGTGGAGTTAATTCTGCCAAATTTGTCCAAGTGATAATGTCATCATACAACACTTCATTACCACCAACAGTTAAGAGAATTTCATCTGGAATCAAATCTCTCCAATTGATATGATCCAATGAAGGATTCAAATCAGTACGTTCATATTCACCTTCTGGCATAACAGTCTCTGCCAATGCTCTTAAACCTTCAAAATTCAAAACATCCTTACCATTGAAACTTTGGTAAGAACCAACATTTTCAGAAGGATGTAAATGAACCCAAGGAGAAATTAAAATAGAGCCAACTGCCCTTTGCTTACTTGGTGCAACAACACCTTTAAAAGCTTCATGATTTTGATGTCTC
The DNA here is from genome assembly GCA_003708795.3 of Petasospora americana. Taxonomy (NCBI): domain Eukaryota; kingdom Fungi; phylum Ascomycota; class Saccharomycetes; order Phaffomycetales; family Wickerhamomycetaceae; genus Petasospora; species Petasospora americana. Next base: position 66,714 of record PPOA03000016.1, read on the forward strand.
ATAAAGAGTAGAGAAAGGTGTCCTCCAGCAGAATCACCAGCAGAGATGATTTTTTTACAGCTCTTGGATAATTCATTATACACCTTGGTGTACTCATTCAATTGCTGAGGGTATGTGCCATCCGATGCTAATGTGTAATCCAGAAGGAGAATCGATAGTCTATCGTCATCAAGACGCTTGTAAACCTCTGCAAAGAGATAAGCAAAAGTTGGGAACAAACCCAAAGTGTAACCACCACCATGGGCAAATAAAATAACTGGATCGTCACTAGTTCTATCCTGAGCTTCAACCAACCAGCTTGCCTTGCCATCTTTAAGGCCGTCAACTTTGAAAACTTCACCGTAGTGTGAAAGCTTTGGAGAGATTTCTGACTCAATGAGGTCAAGATTCTCCTTGATTGACAGCTTTGGAGAATTCTTACCAATCTCCAACAGCGTGGCATTACCTGAGCCACAGTTCTTGAAGAAGTAAACAAACGAGTCTTCAAATGAGTCCAGTGTAAACGTGGATGGATCAAGTGCCTTCTTTAGGTCCTGTAATCCTGGGATATTGAGTTCTTTAGCTTCTGACATGTTTCTTTTTTTGAGTATATTTATATCTACAGATTCTAAACTAAAGATCTTCTATTTTGGTGGATGCCATCCTACTTAAATAGCTTAGTTACGATAGCAATGAACACTGAAAGTTGCTATTTTGTCTGGTGAGGCATCACCCCACACAAAATTTATAGCGTGCAGGAAACAATGGCGCATATAAAAATACGGAATAATCGCATCAACCCACACCCCACGGGGGTGCGAACGTTGCTTGATCTCAACAGCCAGCTTTACCTGCTGGCTCCTTCACTCTGAGATTTATATAAGTCATCGTGGTTATCTGCAAAGACTCATTTAACCCTTCGAGATCTCCTGGGATGAACAGGAGAACTTAAGTGTAATGCTCCCGGTATTTGGTAGAGTCACACCCCTGTCCCGGCCTCCGTTACAGGCCAGTACTGGCCAGGCCAGCCCATAATAAGCGCAGATTCTTGAACAGCTTTGCTACTGAAAGCACCGACGATGTCTAATTCACCACCAGTTCCAAAAGCCTGACTTATTCTCCTGTTTCTTCTGTTCTGCTTCTTTAGCTCTTTTTTCATTTTCTCTTTTGATATATTCTCGGACCTTATCAACGTCATTCTCTTGGTAGCAACGGGAGATCTCTTTGGGTCTCTGTAAGTAAAACTTTTGCGTAGACAGTGGTGCTTGTAAGTTGTAAGTTCTAATGGAGCTGTTCACCAAGTTTATCCTCGTATCAATGAATGAGGACCACTTTTGCTCAAACTCTCTCTTCATTTGATCATGATCTCTGTGATAGAACAAGTCAACATGGCTAATCCACTTTTCTCTAAGCTCGTTTTTGAAACTTGCAATCTCCACGTTAACACCTCCTTGCTTCTCTATCCATGGAGGTGCAAGGTTCTGTTTAACAAGTATGTTGTTAAGGTGATGTTCTGTTCTATCGACATAAGCACCAACGGACACATCCAGTTTGGAGCCTCTTGGAATGTTCTTAAACTCACCACGTCTCATAGCTTCGTCAATTCTAACATCTGCAAGGGTTTTGATCTTATCAAAAGAGCCAATTGGCGTGAATTTCTCGGTATAGATCTCTCTGAACTGAGAATCTTCATCATTTGATTGTCCCAACTTATTCAGTTTCAAGTCCAACACTTTGTCCCTTGCCTTACCCAACTTCATGGCTTCTCTCATGGACTTCGATGGTCTATGGGAATCGTTGAGCATTCTTAAGTTAGCAGCAACAGTCGTTTCCTTACCTGTCCATGGCTGGGTATGTGCCGTTTCCCTTGTAGAACGATCGGCATACGATGGGATCTTGGTCGCCTGTATACTCACTTGGTTCTCATACTCAAATTTTCTTTGATCCAAGTCCTTTTCCAGCTTCACCAAGTTGGGATCTTCATTTATAATAGAACTACTCGTTCCGAGTAACGGATCATTTGGCTTCGGGTACTGCTCTTCAAGCTCTTTAAGTCTCTGGGTGAACGCACCTTCAACCGTCTTCTTCGTTGAGAGAAGCCTCACAATTCTCCTTTGCACAATGACCATTCCGGCTACCTCTTTCTTTCTTCTTTGTCTCTTGTATTACACCGTCATGAGCTTCTCATCGAGGATTAATAAGAAGAGGGAAGATCTGTCATTTACTATCGGGTCCCCGGAAAAACAATATTTCTAGTCACGTGACATATACGCTACTTTGATGATTTAATGAATGTAAGCTTATGATTTGTTTATTGGTTATACTCAATAGGCTCCACTAAGATGACTTCGAGAGAGCTTCCTCTTTTATATGAATTCAATTGTAGTGTCATATCTGCGAGCTCTAAGTTCTCTCTAGTTAGAAGCTTGCCTAACGGATGATCACGAAGAACTTGTTTCATTTGAGTCAAACGATATGGTAGCTCATAATCTTCGCTAGGTGTATACTCTTTTTCAAATTGATTGAAAGTTTCTTTGATCCAATCTGGGGCACTGTAGTCGTCATCTTCAGATGGTAATTTGCAATGAAGAATTATCCAAAGCTGATAAAATGGATCCATGTCATCGTCGATTTCTTCCAATTCTTCATACGATCCAATTCCAAACAATTCCAATCCTTGACGGAATCTCTGGTCTTTCTTATAGATTTTCTTTAATGACAAAACATGGTTTCTATAGTCATGCAACATTGTCTTTTCTTCGGCTTTGATCTTGGCCAAAGTGTTCTTATAAATATTCAACTGGCCATCTCTGTAAATGGTAGCAGTCTCAACGACATGAGGATCAATATCGTCTGTCTCAATGGAAAACCCTTTCTTCAGAGTGGAATACTTATGGTCTAATGCTTGTCTTAAGTTTTGCAGTGCATCCAATCTTGAGCGGACGGTCTTTGTCTCTTCAGTATAGTTTTTCACCAATGATATAAACAAGTCAACTAAGTTGTCTGGTAGTAACGACTTCTGGTTCAAAAAGTATAATAGACCATTGTAGTTCTCCTCTGTCAGCTCATCTCCTTGTGGCTCATCAGTTGCAAACGCATGGTACGTATAATCATCAATCTTTGGAATATGAACACCGTGATCTCTGGCCTCAATAACTTCACTGAAAGGTGGTCGTATTCTCAGTGCAACAGAGTCATTAGGGTTCTTATCAATTACAAAGCCGTACCCCATCAACAGCTCTTCGTTTCCCTTCGCACCATAGTTATTGAATACTTCTCCACCACTGGCAATGTGATCCAAGTTGTGCATGGTGAAATAGCCATCATCGGAAGGATCATACTTCCACTCGATAACCGTCGAGTTGTTATGGTTCAGCAAGTCGATCAATGGCACAAACATGGCCTGGCCATCCTTTGCCATTGGATCAATGATACGATGAGGGAATGCACGGGATGTGAAGATGGTGGTTGACCACAAATAGGCACCGAAGGAAGTCCAACTCTCAACTTTTAAAAGCTCATTTAGGAGCTGATCACGAGAGAAAGTCATGTGCTGAGAACGGAACTGAAGATCTTGGTCAATCTGAGGATTGCTATCCTTGAACGACTGGGGAAGATCAGAAACGGTGTTGTACCATTCATCAACAAGCCACTGGAACTTTGCTGGTAAAGAACCACCCAAATTTGTGTTATCCAACAATCTCAGCTCTTTACTGTTCCAGTAGAAGACAGAGCCCGTCTCTTTACCTTCTGGTAACAACGCAATGTAACACTGATAGAACTTATTTAAGTCCCTACCACTGACAATCGTCTCTTTATCGTACTTTAACTTAGCCCACAGTAATTTTAAACCACCGTTCAAATTGGTCTCAGAAATGGCCAGCTTTTTACCGAAGTACTTCTCAGCGACACCACCATGGATTATAAGCTCAACTGGAACCTTTAACTGAGGTTCATGAGACGTTTGTTCTTCCTTGGCAATTGCAAAGACTCCTCGATGAGCAGCATACTGAAACTGCAAGTTAGGAGATGAAGTGCACCCGTTCTCTTCTGCCCACTCCACGAGCCTTGTTATACCCTCCAAGTCGATCATTTCAACAGCAAAGTCAAACTACGATGCCAGGAAAAGACATGTCAAAGACAAAGAGAAAGCGATGCATTTTTTGTTCAAGACCCGTTACGAGCCCCCGCATTTTATTCTGCGCGAATAAAACAGGTTCGCGCCTCGGGTCCTGCGCGCGCGCCCGCGCTCCCCCCCGATTTGGGGTTTTATTTACATTTGACCCGATGCGGTAGTTTTCGCGCGTGCATACGGATTTTTTGTGTGTATGTTTTTCTTGGGGACCTATAAGCACAGAAATTTCACTTATCTTCGGTGTATTTGGTATAGAAAAGATGGCTAGCAGGGAGATGTCTAACAGAGAGAGCCGTCTCTCGCTGGGCAGAGACAAGGACAGGGTAAGTTCACGATCTCGTTCTTCGCTTTTCACCATAAGCAAACCTGGCATGACGAGTACTAACCATACAAACCCCATAGATTGGCAGATCTAAGGAGAGAAGCACACAGAAGCCGAGGAACCCATTGACCAAGATCCAATTGGGGAACACGTCCCGGCTGAACCAGACACTCAGGCTGTCAGGCTCCAAAGCACAGCTGGCATCTTCTGCGAGTGTCCCGTCGTACATGGCTCCGACTATCGCAGCCTCGCACAGTGCCATATCTCCACGTCGAGCCAAGCAGCCACCCTCCATAGACGGCAGAAGGCTCTCCGGTGACGTTAGGAAGTCCACGCCCTTGTCGATACTGCAGGACTCAGGCGTACCGTTGAGACAGTACACGTTGAACGACTTTGAGATTGGACGCAAGTTGGGTAAAGGTAAGTTCGGTAAGGTTTACTGTGTCAAGGACAAATCCACAGGCTTCGTCTGTGCCTTGAAAGTCATGGAGAAGAAGGAGTTGATGGAGTACAAGGTCGAGAAGCAGTTCAGGCGTGAAGTTGAGATCCAGTCAAACCTAAGACATGAGAATATTCTTCGGCTCTATGGGTACTTCCATGACTCCACGAGGGTGTACTTGATCTTGGAGTACGTGATCTACGGTGAGCTATATAAGTTCCTAAGGAGAAAGAAGCGATTCAACGATATCATGGCGTCGCACTATGTCTTCCAGATGGCCGAGGCACTATCGTACCTCCACGCAAAGCACATAATTCACCGTGACATCAAGCCCGAGAACATTCTCTTGGGGTTCGACAATATCATCAAAATCAGTGATTTTGGCTGGAGTGTCCATGCTCCGTCATCGAAGAGATCAACGATGTGTGGTACCTTGGACTACTTGCCACCAGAGATGGTGGAAGCCAAGGACCATGACTACAGGGTCGATGTCTGGGCACTAGGAATTCTATGCTACGAGTTGCTAGTCGGACAGCCACCGTTTGAAGAGGAGTTCCGTGATGCAACGTACCGTAGAATAGCAAAAGTCGACCTAAGAATTCCAGCATTTGTGTCACCAGACGGTGCAGACTTGATCAAGAAATTGCTACAGTACGACCCTGATAAAAGATACCCACTAGCAGAGGTGAAAAACCACCCATGGATCGTCAAGAATAGACACTTGTGGCCTCAGAAGAGAGTTCTACAATGATTTATATACTTCTACTTTTAATTCAGGTTCATTAGATCTTTTTTGCTTTTACACGTATTTTCACTTCTTACCCTTCTTCTTCTTCTTCTGCTGCGAAGATTTATTCACGTTAAGTTGCTCTTCCGTTGTGTTATCAACGGCACCACCCTGTGTGTCTTTGGACTTCTTCTTACCCTTCTTAGGCTTATAGTAAGAACGGTCCTTCATTGGTAGCCATCTCTCAGAGTCAGGTGATTTTGATGAGTCAAATGCCTGTGGCAGATGACGTGGTTTACGGGTACGCTTCTTCATCACTTTACTCGTGTGGATCTTGGTGAATGATTGAGATAGTATGCGAGATGTAGCTTCTTGGGTCAATGACTCAATTGGTTCCACAGAGATGAGTGCAGAAATCGGAGAAAGATGCTCAGATTCTAAAGTTGGATCCAAAGCAGCGTCGATCAGTGGTGAGCTTGTCAACGATCTCAGAATCTCTTTAGCTTCAGCAGATGTCTGAGCACGGTTGATGAACTGGAGACAGAAAGCAGTCAAGAAGTTGTGTTCTGAGTCTGATAAGCTCTTCCCTTTGAAACAGGTGGTAACCGTTGTGAAAAGAGCAGTAGCCTTCTTTTCAGAGCCAAGTGTATCATAGAGAGATAAAAGAGCACCGCAGACACCGGGAAGTAAGATCGATTCCTGTGGTAGTAATTCCAAAGCAGAAACGGCAGCATCGAGGTTTCCAGCATCGATGTTCATCTGAGCAGCTGCCAAGGAAGCAGAGACTGACACTGAGGATGTGGCAAACTTCAGTGTCTTCTTTGCCTGTGATTTTAAGTCATCCTCGTTGTCGAGGGATACTCCGGCCTTGGAGAGAGCACCAAGAACCTGTGCTGTTACATCACCGTTTTTGCCAGTCTGAACCAGCTTACCAGACTTTGTAGCTAATCTATAATAATTCTTCCATAAGAGACAACGCTGCTGGGCTGAAAGACGGGACGAAATCTCATTCAGCTTATTTGGGAACCCGAGCTCTTTCAATAGCAGAACAGGGGATGTGCTGGAGGTCGATGATGCGATCAAGTTGTTTGATAATACCAATGAACTCAGTTCATCGTCGATCATCTGGCCTTCTAAGCTCTCGAGGATCTCCTGGGCAGCGTCGTACTGGCCCAGTGATACTAAAATGAAAGCACGCTGTAACAAGATCGGAGACACTTCCTCCTTCTGCTCTTCGATATCTGGGTTGGCAGCACGACATGTGTCTTCTGCTCTTTGGAGGAGATCGAGTGCTGCCTGGTGATCACCACGTGCCAATAGAATGACAGACTCGTTGAAGAGCAGGTCGTAAGAGTCATCGGAGACATCAATTGCTGAGGACTGCTCAGCTGTGAGGGAGCCCGAGGCGATACCGTCAGCAATGACGGCACGCTCGTTGATAGCCAAGTCAACGAGCTCTGGGTCCGAAGCATCTGCGGAGCCGATAAGCTGTTTATACAATTCCAGTGCCTCTGCGTACTGGCCTTCACGGTACAAGAACTGGGCCTTTAGGTGAAGAGTTCCCTTCTGGCTATCACCATCGTTTTCTTTCAGTTTCTGGTGGAGCTCCTCGTTGAGGTTGAGCTTATAGAGGACATAGAGGTTTTCGAGAGTCAGAGTGTTCTGTGGGTCTGCCTGTGAGCTGTACTTCTTCAGGATACGCAGGGCCTCCAAGTAGCGGTCCATGTTGATCAGTGAAACCAAAGTCAATCTGAGTGCTCTTAGATCGTGTGGAGCACTCTTGAGAATCTCGAACGCTTGCTCGTAGACCTCCTTGTGCTCGGCCTGAGCCGAGTGCACTTCCAGCTGCTTGAACAGCTCATTCAAAGTACTCATCCTACCTGGGAACAGCCAAGAAGAGTTATACTCAGTAAATGCTTAGAAAACACACGCCCCGTATACCTTTCTGTGTCGTCGACAAAGCGAGAGTGCGACATCAAGGAAATTTTTCGGTTTGCGCAGCACTGCAAAAATTCGCGACACCAGAACACCATAGAGGACACTCATCTCTTTCATGTTATAGCATTTAGACACAATTTCAGTAGGATCTTTCTATTTGAAGCCTTAGTGTGAGACGTCAGCTATGTCCATGTCACGAGTTATCCAGCAGAGTTTGAGGCGTCACTTCAGCACGTCTCTTTGCCTGGCAAAGAAGGCAAGAAGGCTGCCCATCAAGAGGCTCATTGTGCCAGTTGAGCAGAGAGTCGATGAGATGCACAGGGAGCAAGGACTGATGAAGCAGAAAATAAAAGATATGAAGAAGCTAGAGCACGAGCAGAGGATGCACGAGAAGTATAAGAAGTCCGGTAAATACCAGGCGCAGATGAAAGTCTCCAAGGATAGGTCGAGACTACCCGTTTTGGAGAGTTTCTCCAACAATGATCTCTCTAATGGTGCCAACTTGGTGACGAAAATCACCGAGTTTTCCGAGTTAAATCTTCTACCAGAGGTCAGAGATGCAGTTGTTTCCCAGATCTCCGAGGAAACCCTCTTAAGGGCCGAGAACTATGAGACCAAGAGAGCAGACGATGAGGAACTATTAATACCCAAGCCAACGCCTATTCAAGTCATCGCCATACACAGGATCGCCAAACAGCTGATGGAGAATAACGTCAAAGTTTATACAATGGCAGCCGAGACAGGCTCAGGTAAGACATGGGCCTACTTGGCACCTATGGTGGACTTCCTGAAGCAGCAGGAACAGAGCCCTGAATGGGAGTCAATGAAGGACAAAGCCATCATTAGATCGGTTGTGCTATTGCCTACACATGAACTTGTCGATCAGGTGTATAGAAGTGTCAAGGGCCTTGAAGACCCGTTGGGTCTACACTGCTTTAAATGGAGCACAGAGCCACACCAAGAGTTCCTTGATGCTTTTAAGTCGAGAATTGACATCCTGGTGACAACACCTGGAAAGCTCTCGTCTATTGATAAAATTCGTTCCATTTCCCGTCCTGGCCACCTCTTCACACACACAAGATTCCTGGTTGCAGATGAAGCTGACACACTGATGGATCGCTCGTTTGTCACTCTCACACATAACTCCATTTTGAGAATGCCAAGGTTGAACCGTTTAGTGCTATGCTCTGCCACTGTGTCCACGCAGTACAACGATGCACTCAGAAAGATCTTCCCATCTGCCTCTCCAGAGTTGTTGATCTCTCCAAGGACCCATACAACTCCAAAAAGTGTCAAGTTCACTGTCATTGACGCAGAGGTTTCACCTTACCAAGGCTCTAAGCTGAAAGCATGTGCACAAGCTCTCTATGCCATTCATAAGGATGGTACCGAGAAGGCATACGAGAAGCGTTCTGTTGTCTTTGTCAACTCCAAAGAAGATGCTATCTCTGTTGCTGAGAAGTTGAGAGACGTTTACGGACACGATGCTGTGAGTTTAACAGGGCAAGACACACCAGAGGAGAGAAAGGAAAGAATCTCTGCGTTCATCAGTCCCCCAAGACCTTTAGAGGAGCTGAAAGAAGTTGAACCAGAAACAAAGACTATGACCATCCCAGGCTCAAATATCGTATTGAGAAAGGACAACGGAGCTAACGAATCTACAAAGAAGATGAAAGTCCTGGTAACCACTGATCTTGCCGCAAGAGGTATAAACTTCTTTGCCGTTCGTAATGTGGTGCTATACGACTCTCCAAACACAAGTGTTGATCTTCTCCACAGAATTGGTAGAACTGGAAGAATGGGACAAAGTGGTCGTGTGATTGTGATTATGGATAAAAAGACCAAGCCATGGGTTAAGGCACTGGTCAAGAGTAAGAAATAGCTTGTATATAGAGAAAGAAATATTTACATACTCATTTTGCTTTGTAAAGCTCGTCCAGGAAGAGTGGGATGAAAGAACCTGGTCCACTAGCAGCTTTACCAGCAATTGCACCTGAATTACCGTAAAGCTCAACTGCTTGAACCGTGGAGTAGAAAACCTGTTCATGTGTAAGCATACCAGCCTGTACAAAGCTTGCAATCACCGAGGCTAATGAGCACCCTGAGCCAGTGACATTCGCCATGAGTGGGTGTCCAGATCTGATAACTGCACTTTTGTTCGCAGTGGAGTTATATACAATATCATTCACACCTGTTATAACAACGGTGCACTCATGTCTCTTTGAGACCTGTTCGGCAGCAGCCAAGAGCTCATCTTCGGAGATGCTGGAATCACCATCAACACCTCTTTGGTTGACCTTTATATCTGCCAGTGTCAAGATCTCTGCAGCATTTCCCTTGATCACGACATTTGGACCATGAAGACGGCTCGATAGTTTGCTGTTGACGGTTTTCCTATAGCCAGTAGCACCACAGCCCACCGGATCATACACTATCGGTCTGAACTTGTTCATATAGCAGTCAATAGCAGACAGATAGCACTCCTCTGCATCTCCAGAGAGTGTACCTGTGTTCAAAACCAAACAAGAAGTCGGGATGCTTGCCAAATCACCAAACTCTTGAGAGGCCTCGGACATTATAGGCGACGCACCGATGGCAAGCGTAACGTTAGCACTAAAGTTCTTAACAACGTTATTTGTCAGGTGGTGTACCAACGGTGGGTTCTTCCGTATCGAGCTGATCAGCTTGCTTCCCTCATATGCCTCGGCTAAGATAGTTGCAAGCCTCTCTGTCGAGAGCTTTGCCTCTGGTGATGCCATGATACACGACACCACAGCCACACCGTCGGTCTTGAAGCCTGCTTCTGTCGAGCTTCCCACTATCACATCCAGGGCATTTGTGTCGTTGACACCACCTATAACCACGCTTCTCATTCTACTTCTCTGGAGCCTCTCCAGCATCTTCTGAACACCAGCTATTCCCATAGGCTCTTTATCGAGCTTCTTGGTACTTGTACCAAAGACAGCACCAATGCCCACGTAGTCAGCAGCACCATTCTCAATTGCAATCTCCAGCTCGTCCAGGTCTCTCGTCGAAACACCAACGATCTTTCCCGGTCCAACCATCTGGCGAACCTGCTCCACGGGCATATCGTCCTGGCCTACGTGGACACCCTCGGCATCGATCGCAACCGCAACGTCCACACGGTCATTAATGATCAGCGGAACACTGAAGCTCTTAGTCAGCTCGTGGATCTCCGAGGCTTTCTCTATGAACTCCCTGGTGGAGATGTTCTTCTCTCTGAGCTGCACCACCGTGGCTCCCCCGAGAAGTGCCTGCTCGACCTGCGAGATGAGCGTCGTGCCCTCGGGGAGCATCGTGGAGTCGGTCACCAAGTAGAGCGTATAGTCAACTGAATCCTTCATACCAGCCACTGAGGCTCTCAGTGCTGGTGCTAGAAGAGGAAAGAGGGCGGAATTCACCCATATATATACCTAAAATTGGGCCATCGCTGTTTAAGCGCATGCTGCACAGCTTATTCAGATAAGCCGTTCTGGGTACTATCTGGTAATTTTTCACTTCTGGAGCTCTACGACTTCGCAAAAAAAACACGTTATTTACAGGTTTATATACTTAGTTTGTGTAGCTGAGCTTCGACCTCTGGGAAGGCAGGATCTTCTTGCCTTCAGGCTCGTACTCCTCCTTGGCCCTGGCGATCATCTCGTCCATCTGCTCCTGGGTGAACTTGTTGACGACAACGTCTGGTGCGGCGAATCTGAACTTACCGAAGGCAAAGTCTCTGTCGCTCATCTTTGAGAGGATGTAGAGCTGCTCTCTGACGTACTTAACGACGGCCTCCAAGTGGGCAAAGTCCATGTCTGATCTGGCGTTGAACAGGTTTCTCCACAGAGCCGTGGCCAGGGTAGCATCGTCGGTGCAGAAGCCCTCATCGTACGAGCATACTAAACCTCTGAGCTGTGAGTTGAAGTCTTTCAGGTAGGTATCGGAGATTCTGGAGGAGTTGACGTTCATCTCGTCGTGCAGTCTGAGCTCCATGTCCCTGAAGAATCTGTCAATGAGCTTTTGCTGGTAGTTTCTGCCGTACTTGAATGGCATTGCTCTCATTCTGACACTGAGCATCCATGTGTGTAGGGCTGTGATCTGGAACCACTGGGAGAAGGTTCTTGGGAGTTTCAGGTCCTCGTAGAAGAACTGAGCACTGTTGCTCAACTCTTCCTCTTCAAACTGCAGGCCCTGCTTCTTACACTCGGCATAGTAGACAGAGGCTGCGATTGGTCCAGCACGGATTCTGTCCATATCTAATCTGAAGCCGGCAATGGCGAGTTCACCGATAGACTGCATGATCTTTGGCATCTGGTAGCCCTCAGTCTCGTATTTGGAGTCAGACAGCATTGGTCTCTTGGATTTTGGCTTCACTGGCGCATTGTTCTCAGGCAAAATGATCTGAATTGTAGACATCTGTGCGATATCTCTTGGTGTCTGTGGTTCAAGTCTTTTGATGTCCTTGATGTCCTCCGGTGATGGGAGATAGGACTTATAGCGCACACCACTGGATAGCTGTGATAGTGGCGAGCGACGTAGTACTCTCAGCTCAGCTCTCAACATCATCTTTCTATACTAAAAACCCGGTACTGCTAAAGGCTTTACCATCACATAACTTTTCATCTGTGCACTTTCTTTTTTTTCAGGCCTCAAGCTGTGTGGTGTCCGGGTGTTGTGCTGATAGATCCGGGGGCGGCCTCGAGCCTTTCCGGGGGCAGCCAATCACAACGGTGCAATACGTCATGATTAGCTTCGTACAGTCTTTTCTTTTAAAGTATATCATTCAATTCATCACATAGTGTCCGTGTATATATATATAGTTACCCGAGGATATTTCCTATGCTCATAACGTTGACGGGTTCTTCCTCCTTAACCTCAGTTTTTGTCACCGGAATCGCCCTTAATGGAGGTAGTACAATCTCTTCCTTCTTTTGAGGATCTGGGGAGTCTCTTAGAAGATGGCTTAGACTGCTCTTGAGGATAGGCTGGGGATTTGGGAAGCCACCCATCGCTGGTGCCTGCGCAGGGTTATTCTTGAAGGTAACCATTGTCGGTAGTTGTGGCTGATCTTCAAACGTTGAAGACTGTTTCAGCTGTGGAGTTCCACTCTCAACATCAGTCGTTGGATCCTCCTCTTGTAGAACCGTAGACGTCTCCTCATCATCAGCTGGAACTGGAAGTGGCACCCTCTCGACTTTATCATTCGTTCCTTTAATTCCAAATGAGATATCATTAATCAGTGGTTGTCTAACAACCTGTGAGAATCCTTTATAGGAAATTGCGTCAAAGTCTGTCATCTCTGTATCCTCTTCTTGATTAACTAACCAACAAGCATAGCAGATAGTGCCATCATCCTGATCAAACCACTTCAGACTATAGCCCTTCTTACATTTCATACAGCTCTTGAGCTTATGATCTTGGGTTACGATGTTTTGAGAGGCAAGTCCTTTTCCGCTTAGTATACCAATAGCATGGTAAAGATCCTTGAATCGCTGTTGAGCACCAGACAAGATGTGAGTGTATCTCTTCTTATCTTCAATATAAACTTGGAGTGCTTTACTTGAGCCTGTTCTTGTTTTCTTGATCTCATCAGACATTTTAATGAATCTCTCGGAACCATCAGTATGAGAAACACAGAGAACAGCAGGTACTAAGCTTTTAGACTTCTTACTCTCGTCATTCAAGCTCATCTCAAATCCAACCTGGAAGTCCTCTTTATACAGTAAGTCCTCGATATGTGCCTCCTTGGAGCAAACCAAGCAGCTTAATGTCTCTGGCCCAATTTGCTTCTTCGTCATATGCTCCTCGATTCCCATGACAGGTTGTAATGAGCTAGCATCAGCACATCCAACGTCCTTAGTCAAAAGCATACAGAGAATATGAACCCACTTACCGGAGTTTATTCTCTTCATCGCAGGTCTTATTCCCTGGTCGTCGCCATGACACAAAACACAGGTATAGTCCCTTGATACCAGAGGATGAAGGTCATTGGAGCACGGGTCACAGCACCATGTTTTATCTTTACAGTTGCCAGCCTTTACACCATAGCACTCAGGGTGTACAACGACTCCACACTTGTAGCATAAAAGCGATTTGGCATCATCATCAGTGGTCTCACGACACACACCGCACGAAGTACCAAAAACTGTTGGTTTCGTCAAGGAATTCTTGGTGTCATTCAGAGAGTGCATTGCCTGGGCTGTAAACCCTTTAAACTTTGGTCTTTGGTTAATAGACGATGTGATCTCATAAAGTCTTTGCACAATTTGTTGATTCAAGTTTTGAGAGTTGACGTCTGTCACAACAGCAGATATTGTGGTCTCAGGGACGTTCTCTTTGACGATTTGTTTCTTCTTCTTCTGCTGCTTAGGCGTCTCTCTCTGTGACTGAGGAGGTGTCGGTGTCGATGGAGTTGGAGACAGCGATCTTGGCTCAGCACTGGCCGGCTTGACCTGCTTCACTCTCTTCTTGTAAGGTGTCTTTTCACCATTCAGCACAGCTTCCTTCATTTTCAACGTTTGCTCAGCGTCGTCCAGCAATTCCTGTTCGAGTCTCTTCTTCCAATTAGAGCCACCTTTAATGCTTGCCTTCTTCAATACCTCAACAGGGTCCTCCCAGTGTACGGCGTATCGTCTCCACAACCTTGCGCAACGAGAGCAGAGAGCCATGATGGCAGTTGGCTCATCCTCGGAGTGTTGCGATCCTTGCCCTCTAAACCACTGTGGAGACTCTTCCGTCTTACAGTGTTTACATATGAATTGTCTCTTGACCGATTTTTTCGAATCGTATGAAGAGTCATCAGCTGAGTTAGCAATGTCATCTTCCTCATCGGTCTTCGTTACGTTCATATTCTTCTTTCTACCATCGAAGTTATCCCAGATGGCATGTCCATTCTTGGTTTTCTTCCAAAGGTAGTAAAATCTAACAATCATAGCAAATGATTGGTGCTTAACTTCCTTATGTACTGGCCACAGCTCTGAGCCGTACTTACGCACACCGTTCTCAAACTTCTTAATCTCAGCAGCAGTGAACGTTGGTTCTCTCAACAACTGGCGATTCAAAGTTTTGGACATCTCAAAAGCTTTCTCGGGATCAAAGTTGCAGTCCATCAAGTTCTTCAGTATAGCATCCATGAAGTTTGGGGTGTCAGGTCTCATTCCCTGTGACTCTGCAATTGGTGCGCAGTCTTTGATGTACTTCTCCACTATATCTGACTTACCTTCTGGCTGTGAATACATCAGCGTCACGGTGTCATCACCACCTCTCTCAATGTAGCCCTGCGGTCTTGGCTGCAGCCAATCCGGGAAGTCTTGAGGGTCTGTGTCTTTATATTCTTGCGGTAATGGCATTGGCTTTATAACAAACTCCTCAGAGTCATTTGCTGAAGATTGCGATTTCTTGTTCTTTTTGTTGGTTTTCGGTTTCTTGAACATGCTCGGTGTCTGGTATTCCTCTTTCAGCTCAGAGTAATCGTAGTACTCGACAGTGTGATCATACCACGGAGGGATGTCTGAGCACTGGTTCTTTGGGCCCAGCCTCGAGGCAGCACGAGGGTAAGGACGATCCTGTAAGTCCAAGGCATCTTCCAGCTTAGCATGCATTCCCAAGTATCTGTAAGTCCACTCTTCCAGGTTCCGTCTCTGCTGGAGCGAAAGATCGCTGTCCTTCTCTAAGAACTGGATTGCCAGTTCTTCATACTTAGGCACACTGACAGGCTCCTGTGGTGTCACCGTTTGGGTTTCCTCCATAACGACGTCATCGACTGGAACAGAGTTCTGTGTCAGTCTCGCAAACTCGATGTCCATCTTCTTTCTCTCCAGCTTCTTGGTACACGTGATACAGGACCACGCGAACCCTCTTGCTGGCTTCTTCAGCAACGGTGGGTCTAGGCAGAGCATATGGTAGACGGTGTCACACTCACAGCAGGTGATGGAGTCGTTGTTCGTGCACCACTGGTTACACTTCATACAGTTTCTTGGTCTCTGCAGCATCTCCTTACTCTTGCCCAGCTCGACAAAGATGTACTGGAATCTCTTCATCAGTGCCTTCTTGTAGTTTGGCGAGAGATGCTCCATTAGTACCGTTGGTATCACGTCATAGAACTTGATCATATAGCGATCAAACAGCTTGTCGAACCAGAATTGGTTAGGCTTGGACTTGTACTCGTCCAGGTCCTTGACCTCATCCTTGTGCTTGACCAGGCATTGCCCTCTGAAACTCTGCAACGGGCATGTGTCTGAGTGCATCGAAGCATACAGCAGCCTCGAGTCTGACGAGTGCTTGGAGATGTCCCTGGAACGGTACCACCAGTTGACCTTGAATACGTAGCCCTCCGCAGGCTCTCTGCTCTTCGGCTTGGTCTCCTTGGAGTTGTCCTTCTTGACGAAGCCCATGATCCGGGCAACGTAGTAGGGCTCGCCAGGTGGCTCGCACACCAGGTAAATCGAGTCGTTCTTCTTTACTGTGAGGCCATTCTTCAGTATGAGCTCGACACCGTCTTTGATGACAGCACCGGCCAGGTTCAGGATCGTGGAGAACCGTTGGTGCGTCTGTGGCTGCCAGTTCATAGGGAACTCATCCTCCTCAGGAGTCGGCTCCTTAGTTCTCTCTCGAGGCCTCTTCTTCTCCTTCGATTCCTTGATGGGCTCCTTGGGCTCCTCAATGACCGGCTGGATCTCCGTGTAGTCCACTTTGGCAGCTCGTCTAGGTCGGCTCGTCATTGTTCGCCTGCTTGTAGCTGTCTCTTATAGCACTCTTGCTCCATGTAAATTTTCAGCTAAGGAGACACCTCTGCCCCGAGCGCTTTTTTTTCAGCTGAGCGTGCGCGTTCGTAGCCATCAACTTTTCACTGTCTACAAGCTTCTGAGTGGTTAAAGGGCAAAGCGAAATTTTATATACAGGACCTCTCTGTGTGTGTTTCTATTTAAAGGTACATAACGACGCTCTTGATGAGCTCGAGCGGGTTACCGTTTCCGGAGAGGATGTACTTCTGGGCTGAGATCTGCTCGATGGTCTTGCTCTCCAGCTCATCAGATCTGAAAGCACCGGCCTGTGCGAGGGTACCGACCAACGAGTCCACGTTGCTCTTGGAGAGCTTGGAGACTGTGATTGGCTTGACACCAGCGAGCTGCTGGGACAGCTCGCTGTCCAGCTTGTAGTTCTTGACGTAAGGCTCAGCCTTAACAAGACCCAGGCCAACGTCGATTGTAGTTGTGTGTCTGTCGTCACCGCTTGTGGAGAGGATGACCGCACCCTTCTGGAAGGTCTTCTTGCCGCTTGTGAGCTCGAGGATGAGGTTGGTGATCTGGAAGTCGTTGAGAGCCAGGTTCTTGTTCTCTGGGTTCTTGTAAGCGGTCTTTGGGGAGGCTGTCAGGGCACTGAAGTTGTCAACTGTCAAGAAGACTGGTGCAACGGTCTGTGTCATAAGCTCGTCAATGAGGATCTGCAAAACCTGACCACGCTGTCTCCCTGTCACGTTGGCCTTCACCAAGTCGGCCAGTGTGTGCTGAGTGTTGAATTTGGTGGCTGATCTTCCCTTGACGATGGACTCGATTGTGTACTCCTTCGATAGGGAGATCTTGCTTAATGACTGCGAGTTAGCGTGACGGATCTTGTCCAAAAGGTTCTTTGTGTACATAGGCTGTGTATACTGCTGCAACTTTGGATCAAACCAGTAGTCGTTTGAGCCATCAATGAGTCTTAAAGCGTGTGGGATGGAGATAACAACGGAGTTGGAGTCTTCTAATGCCAATGCGATGGACTGTGCAACCAGCGTTGACTTACCAATACCCTGCTCACCGATGATACAGATTCTGTTTGAGGATGACTTGGAGGTTAGACCCTTCTGGATGACGTCTTCGATTTGCTTGGTCTCGTCACGTACTAACGTGACCGGTGTTGGGAAGATCTCGTGGAACTGATCCTTCTTGAAAGCACCGCATTGAATCAGCTTCTGCTTCTGTGCCTCTGTGTAGCGTGTCATTGTACCAATCTCTAGCTGGGAGGTGAAAGGCTGTAAGGAGATCTGTGCTTGTGATTGCTTGGAGTAACGGCCAGCGTGGACATGGTCTTCAAAGAATCTGAAAGAGCCTGATGACTTCTTGGAGGACTTACCAGAGTCACCACCTCTCTTGAAACCCTGAGCAGTGGATTTTGGACCAGAGGTCTTAGCCGCAAGAATGGCTCTAGAAGTGGAGAATGGGCGTATCGATCTAAGCATATTTCCTATATCAGATAGATCCAGATGGGAAAGAAAACTGCTAATCATTGCCTGTTTGTTTCCCTTTCGTCGAAAGTGAAAAATTCCGCCCGAACCCATCCCTCGGTGGGAGTTCCGACCTCGTCACGTGCGCGAGTTCGCTAAATCGAATTCCGGCTCTCACGTATCTGGTTGCTGAGGCAACAAGTCTTCTCTACAACTACATGAAATAGCTCTCCTTATAAAACCTCAAAACATTACGATTAAATTAGTGTACATATACAAGTCCCGAACAGCTCAACAAATAATACAGTTCCACTTCTGTTCTGGCTCCTTCTTGGCGTCCTTCTCCTCGTCCTTCTCGGCCTTCTCGGCCTTCTTGACTTCTGGTACCTCAACGATGGTCTCAGCACTCTTTGTGATACCCTTAGCAGTCAAGAAGTCAAAGACACCCTCGGTGGCGTAAGAGTCGATGAAGTTGTAGAAAGCGTTGAAGACATTCTCGCTGACCTCCTCCTTATAGATCTTATCGTAGATGTGCTTCATCTTGAAGTCCTGCATTTCCGTCTCATACTTAGAGAACTCCAAGTGGTTGTAACCGAAGTCTGTCAAACGCTGGTTGTAGCCAGAGTAGACAGGCTGCTCCAAGAGCAGTCCAAGAGCAGGAGCCTTAGGAATGTTGACCTTATCAGAGTCGAAGCACTGTGTAATTCTCTCGAGTGGACAGCCGGTTCTAACGACAAGCGAAGCCATGGCGATCATCTTACGGATCTGGTGTAACATGAAGGACTGTCCGTGGATCTTGACGGAGCACCACTCCGTCTTGTCGATGACAAATGGCTCTGACACGGTGATCTCCTTCATGTAACGGCCAGCACTTGGGTCTTTGAAGTGCTTTCCCAAGGTGAAGTTGTGGAAGTTGTGGTGGCCCAGATAGATCGACATAGCATCTCTCATCAGCTGTAGCTTCTCCTGGGAGATACGGTAGTCACGCTTGGTGCTGTACTCAATGCTCTTGAATCTCTTGACTAAGCGTGCGGTGTCAGCATCGGACTCGTACTCCTCTAATGAGTTAGGGTTCCACTCGGCAATACGCTGCATCTCGTCCGCAGAGAAGTCGGCCTCTTTGACCTTTTCTTGGTACAATTTCCAGAACTGTGCACTCTCCTCGTCAGGTCTTGTAGAGCCAGGGTTCAGGGCTTCCTGCTCGATGATCTGCTTAGCCAAGAAAGAGCCAGGCTTTGGAGCAAGCAGAGCATAACTTGGGATTAAGTACTCGTAAACTCTGGAAGAGCACATCTTACGACAGTCAAAGGCCTTGTTGGTTCTCTCGATACCCCAGATTCTGATCTGGTCAGGCAAGACCTTGTTGATGTTGTCGACAGTTGCCTGCTCACCTTTATCGTCGATCACCATCTTCATGGAGATGACGTTACCAGCAGCGTGGACACCCTTATCAGTTCTGGCAGCACGCATGAAGCCGGACTTCTTTGGATCATCGGCGTTGTAGGATGGAATGGCACCGGCCTTAACAAAAGAATCGAATAGTTCACCCTCGATGGTCTTCATTGGTGGGTTCATCTGCATACCGTGGTAACCAGTACCACAGTAACCAAGCATCACTGCGACCTTTCTCTTTGGCTTCTTGACGATGGCGTTTCCGTCAGCATCTAAGAGTGGTCCACGAGACTCTCTATCATTGGTGGAGTAGCTGTATAAGCGTTAGTAATCTCTCCAAACGGATAATCACACATGGGGACATACACACTCTTGTTTCTGCTTCTTATTCCCCTTGCGATCGGCCCAGTCACCTTTTCTGGCCTTAGTCCACTTAGAACGCTGGCCCCTTTGCACAGAGTCCACAGATTGCTCTCCATTAGACATTTTTCTTTCTCCTTTGTTTCTTTAAACTTGGAGATATATCTAAAAACACAAGCTACACAGTTTTTTTTCATGCTCTTCCATCTGGAAATTCTTTTTTTTAAATTTTCGTGGGTGTTCGGGTGTTTTTGGCCAAAAGTTCAAAGACGAGAATTTTTTATATGTCAAAAGCGATGAGGTTCATTTTCAATATTTAATATATTAGAAAAACTGCATATTAAAAATGAGACCTTTGACAGAAGAGGAGACTAAAGTTGTCTTTGAGAAGCTTGCCAATTATATTGGCCGTAACATCGCCTATTTGGTTGATAACAAAGAAGATCCACATGTTTTCAGATTACAGAAAGATCGAGTTTACTACGTTTCAGATAAAGTGTCCAAATTTGCAACATCAGTAGCAAGATCTAATTTAATGTCTATTGGAATCTGTTTAGGTAAATTCACAAAATCTGGTAAGTTTAAGATTCATATTACAGCATTACCTGTCTTATCTAAATATGCCAAATATAAAATGTGGATTAAACCAAATGGAGAGATGCCATTCTTATATGGTAACCACGTTTTAAAAGCACACATTGGTAGAATGTCAGACGATATTCCAGAGCATGCTGGTGTTATTATCTATTCCATGTCAGATGTTCCATTAGGATTCGGTGTTAGTGCAAAGAGTGCTGTTGAGTCAAGAAATTTACAACCAACTTCCATTACAGCTTTTAGACAAGCTGATATTGGTGAATATTTAAGAGAGGAAGATACTTTGTTCACATAAGTCTTTTAATAATCTGCATTTTTTTATATATAAGACCCAGAGGGTCTAGTGTATCATATATTATAAGACTTATAAATATGAATATATGAGTTCTTTATGGTCTAATTGTACATTATAACTTTTTAATATTTTTAATATTTTTAATATATTTTTAATATTTTTTCATATATATCAGCGTATGTTTATATTGTGTAATATATTTTCTAATATGTTGTTTACTATATTGTTCAATATATTGCTCAATATATTGCTTAATATATATCTTTCATTCAACCCTTTGCTTTTTTGTAATTTGTTCATCATCACTTTCACTATCCTCATAAGTTGGTACTTCTTCTTTTTCCTTCTTCTCAATTGGGAATGATCTATTCAATTTCGATAATTCTCTTTGTTTCTTCATTTCATTAATCTTTGGTGCAATTTCACAAAGCTGTTCTTTTGTAACAGAATCTTTGATGGATTGTAATACTTTCTTAACAACAGACATATGATTACCATTTAATTTATCATCACGGAATCTTAATAGTCTCCAGTTTTGTTCTTCGTCTTTATTACACTCAACAATTCTGTGTTCTAAAGGCTCATTAAGCGATTTCAACTTCTCCCATTCTTCAGGCTTGACTAATAAATCTGCAAAATAAGAATACTCATCAACACCTCGAGACTCACCTTTCCAAATCTCTAGCTCACATTTTGGCTGTACATCATAATTTGGATAGTTACGGTCGGGGTCTCTTTCATCCAGCTCCTCATCTGTAAAGAATGGAATATTAAAATGTAGCCTGAAGTCAATTGTGTTCTCTTCAGAAGGCTTCCATTTCAGTAAGGTAACATCGGTACCGAAGATATAAGGAGTTTCGCAGCATGTAAAGATTAAACCATCCGAGACATGGCCGAGATGTTTTAGATTGTCAAACACTTTTGGTAGAGTGTGAGATAAGTGCATGCTTTTCAAGCTGAGTTTGAATGGGAATACCGAGCATTTCTGCGGGAAAGTTTGTCTTAACTTGAAGTATGGTCTGAAAAATTCAACATCCAAGTAGCCCAGCCTCTTCATCAACGGCTTCGAAGTCAGATTCAGGCCATTCATACACAAACAGTCAAACATTAAGTATCTCAGCTCCTTCACACCGTCAGGTCTCTTCGAGATGACCAACTCACCGTCAATCAAAGTTCCGTTATGACAGGTGTTTAGGTCGTCTTCTCTTAGTGGGAAGTGGAAGTCACTCAGACGGTAGAACTCGTTGCTTCTTGTGATCAGGAAAACTGCCTCGTTGCCCTCCGGGTCCAGGATGCACAGCATCAGGCATCTGAGACCGTCACTCTTCTCGCACACCAAGTAGTCACGCTTTAATAAGTTCTGTTCAATGTGCTCGTACTGGAAAGAAACAGGCTGTGACCCGGGGAAGTTTGCGCCTCTGCGTGATATCAATCGACTGATCTCATTTTGCAGTTCCCTTACGATCGACTCGGGCATCAGGTCCCCGGGGATCGTAGGCGTGGATCTTTCTTCTAATTGCATGTTGGTGTCTCTCCTCTGCCTCTTTCCTTTGTGTTGATGGTTGACTAAGCTCTGAGCTTTTTCGGTTTATCTTTCGCGAAATTTTGATGCTCGAGGCTCCGGCTACGAGTTGTACCAAATTATGGTATTTCTTGCCTTTCTTTGTGTTTTCTGAGTGTTGCTGCTCCGTTGGCTTGCTTGAATAAGTCAATTTAAGCTGATTCAATTCACTAAATTTTGCTTCTTATCTTTAGCACCCGCACTTGAAAAGCTGGGGTTACCCGGCCTTCCACCGTATAAAAAGACCATGGCCCTCGCGAACTCATCGACTTTAGTACCCATAGAACAAACACCAGAAAGACGATAAAAGGAGTAGAATAGCAGGTGAAAATGTCACTCTCCAACAGAAGGCACCAGAGGAGCTTCGCTGTTCCCAAGGAACTCCACGGAATGAGCCATCTCAACAAGTTTGACATCCAGAAGAAGCTCGGAGAAGGTACATTTGGTATAGTTTATAAGTCCCAGCAATTGGACAAAAAGGGCCGGTTTGTTGCTATAAAGAGGATCCTGCAGAGAGATCTGGAGGAGAACTTCCCTGTGACGGCGTTCCGGGAGATTGCAGTGCTGAAAAGGCTCAAAAACGATAACATCGTCGAGCTGATTGAAGTGATGCTCGATAAACCATTACCCTCAGAGGAGAAACAGCAGATGACCTCAAAGCTAGGGAAATCGTTTTACTTGGTCTTTCCTTACATGTCGTACGATCTAACGGGAATACTGCAAAATCCCAGTATAAAACTGTTGGAAACCGACAATAAAAGCATAATGAAGCAAATGCTACAGGGCTTGAATTTCATGCACGAGAGAGGCTACCTTCACAGAGATATAAAAGCTTCGAACATTCTCATCAACTGTAATGGGCTCTTGAAGATTGGTGATTTTGGATTGGCTAGGAACTATAAGGGCAGAAGACCAACAAGAGACCAGCCCGGTGGTGGTAAGGAAGGCATGACCGAGGTTGTCATGACAAGATGGTATAGAGCTCCCGAGGTGTTGTTAGGCAACAGATGCTACACGACAGCCGTGGATCTTTGGGCATGTGGGTGTATCCTCGGTGAATTGTATGTTAAGAAGCCAATACTACCTGGAAAGTCAGATTTAGACCAAGCATATGATATTTTTAGTTTAATTGGAGAACCAAATGCTAGAAGTATGCCAGGGTTTGAAACTCTGAAAATGACCCCAAAGCTAAGAATTGAACGTCGTACGCCGACCTTACGCTCGAGATTTGGTGATTTAATATCAAATGAAGGATTACACCTATTGGAGAATTTATTGGTATTGGACCAAACAAGGAGATTCACTGCTATAAAAGCATTAGAACACGAGTGGTTCAAAGCAGATCCAGTACCAACAGATAGGGTCTCTGTAACATTTGAGGAATGCCACGAATCAGATGTTATTCATAAGAAGCCTAAAGAGGACAAACCAGTACCACAACAGCAGCAGAAGCCACAACAGCCACAACAGCCACAACAGCCACAACAGCAGCCACCAATCCCAAAACGTCCTTTAGCACAAGAAATAGCGTATGATCAAAGAGAGACTGGTAACTGGGGAGATAGAAGAAGGCAACAGAATCAGTATAATCAATATCAACATCCAAATCAAAACAGATACAACGAAGACAGAACCTATGTCCCAAAGAAGAGTAGGTATGAAAGATTTGACGGAAATCCTGACTATTGATTATACGTGATATATAAGTAAACATCAATTGTTCTTAACTCCTTGATTGTATAATGCACATCTATCATATTAAACAGTTCACTTATTAAACATTCAACACGATGATAGCGCTACATATTGAACAATATTGAACATATTAAACATAAACGTTAAATATTAAACATGAGCAAATATTAAACACATGTCATATTACATATTACATTAAAAACATATTGCACGTATCAATATTTGTTTTATATGAAATATTTCGATATAAAAAATGGTGCGCGCACTCCCTCATGGAAAAGGAAACGAAATAAAAATTATGTGATTGATATGTACCATTCTAATTCTACAAAATTAACCTAAGAAAAACCAGCGTGAAGATGAGATTAACAAGTCAAATAATACAATCTGCGCCATCTTATATTAACACACTAGGGGATCGTACCCTATCGCTGAGAGGGCTGCAACTACCATTGTTGGAACACATGGAGACATTACACGACATTCATAATACACTTGATTTAAGTGATAATGACTTAAGATCGTTAGGGTCACTACCTGTGTTGGTTAAACTAACCTGTATACTCGCATCAGGTAACAGAATCTCCATAACTAGCGAAGAGCTTGGTAATAATGTACCAAATTTAAAGACTTTATCTCTTGTTAATAATAACATTGGTGATTTCAAGAGTCTCTCAAAGCTATCAAATTGCTCGAAACTCGAGAATTTGTACCTTTTAGGTAATCCACTGACTTTAAAAGACCATTACAGAGAGTTTGTGATTTGGCTATTACCTTCCCTTCGAGTGCTTGATGGTGAAAGAGTTTTAAAGAGTGAAAAAAATAGAGCCATTGAGATGTTTGGAGACTCTGATGCTCCGTCACCATTGGCAAAGCAACTTCTAAGCATAACAGAAACAGTTGAGATGGACACAAAGATCCAGCTGACAGACGAGGAAAAACTACAATTGAAAGAACAGCTGAAAAA
The DNA here is from genome assembly GCA_003708795.3 of Petasospora americana. Lineage (NCBI taxonomy): Eukaryota > Fungi > Ascomycota > Saccharomycetes > Phaffomycetales > Wickerhamomycetaceae > Petasospora > Petasospora americana. Next base: position 91,328 of record PPOA03000016.1, read on the forward strand.
AGCAACTTCATTAATAGAGATTGATCGTATAGAAACGGCTCTCAAAACCGGTTATTTACCATAATTTTAATCTGTTTAGTCATTCATTAATTTTTCCAAGACGTAGACACCTTTGATGACTTCCATCAAGTCCTGCTTAATTGCACCAAAGCTAATCTTTGCCTCACTGAAGGCACTGTTTGTCTTATGAATACGTACCAGGGAGTTTGCTTCCAATGAGCTTAGTACCTCCAGGAACTCAGGCTTCTTCAGAACACCAACAATCTGAATGTCCTTGGAGACATGGCGAATGTAAGATTCATAGAACCCATTGATACTCACTGCTTTAATGGAAGAAGACTCGACTCTCAGGAGCATACAAAGAAGATACTTCTGTGAAAGATTCAGCCCACGTAGCTTAGACACAGGAGATCCGTTGAAAACTGAGTTTGTTATACGTGCAATGTGTTGGATCTTAACCATCGGTAGGTTCTCGTCATTGCATGATTTCTTCCACTCCCTCTCCACGGTCTCTATCGCAGCATGACAAATGTCGAATGCCTTACGAAGATCACCGGTGTGTGATGCTGATTTCCTAGCACAGAGCTGAATAGCAGCAGGGTGGAATAACTGGGGAGCATCCTCACCTAAGAGTTTCAGCTTGGCAGAGATGATCTTTGCAATTTGCTCAGCTGTGTATGGCAGGAAACAGAGTGTGTTTGGAGAGAGTCCGTTCATCTTTAATCTTGGTAGCAGTCTATCCACCATGTCCAGGGCATTTGAGATTCCAATGAGGATAATCTTACAACTAACAGCCCAGCTGAACAGTGTGAAGACTTCATCATTTCTTGACTGTAGCAGCTGATCTAGCTCATCTAAGATGACAACACTCATATCAGCATTCTTTCTATTGGATAAGAACTCATATAATCTCTCTTTGCCTTGCTTTGCTTGTACTTTATTACCACTTAGAGCAGTGTACAGTTCAGCGAATATACTCTGTGACTTACCAATCGCCATACAATTCACGTAGGAGTAACCGAGTTTGAAGTCGCTGTTGTTAATCTCAACGTCTTGGATACCACCATGAGGGTTACTGACATTGACAAATTGGGATAATGTCAACTTACATTGGGCAGTCTTCCCCGTACCTGGTGGCCCAGAAATGTAGAGAGATGTACCTGTTGATGAGGTGATGTGGTTCACTAAGAAGCTCTGTAGGGCATCAGCTTCCTTATTACGTTCAGGCAATGTCGTCTCAAACTGCACTTTCGAAGATCTGAGGAATAGCGTCTTGCCTCGTGTGTATAAATGCAGTTTTGCCTTGGGTGTAACCACATTCTCCAGGTCTTCTTCTTTCACTTGCTTCTTTACAGTAACCTCCTCGTTCAGTACATCAATGATACGTTCCTTATTAGGCGTGGCCTCTGGCGTTGGCAGTGATGTCTCTTGTGGTTCCTCCTTGATGGCAAAGTTCAGTCTCTTAGAAGCCATGTCCATATTAGAGACCATGGAGATTTGTGATGACTGCTTAATCGGTGTTGTGTCGGGACTCTCGAGGTAGCTTTTCGTCACGACCCTCTTCTTTGTCGGTGTCAATTGAACATCTCTGGCTCTCTCCTCTTCAGCTCTTTTTCTCTTCCGTACCTTGTCCTCAGAACTGTTCCATAGGTCTAGTGAGTTCCTTAGCTGGAAGAAGACCTCTTTCGACTTCTCCGTCTTTCTAGGAGACGTAAATGCATTGAGAAATCCCATTGTTCTATAATTGCCAATGTATAAATATGTATATGTATATACCAAATATTATCAATTACTGAAAAACTGTGGCATGTACATCTCTTTATATAAAACTTTCCTTAAAAAAAACGCGAACTCTTCTTATACCCCCTGACACGGCACGCGCGCGCACCCCTCGACGCGTGTCATTATATTTCCTAATTAGGAAATAGACTAGATTTGCGTGTGTGTACCGAAAAATTATAGTCTATTGACAACTTTATACAAATAAGCCATTATAATACATTTATTATATCATTTTACTCCAACCGTTGTGTTCTGTGTTCTGTGTCCCAACTCCAACTCATTTGCCTTTGATTGGACGACCTCTTGTCTTTTTCGGACCATCGTAGTGGTAGTATCCAAGTGTCTCCATGGCACTAGAGTTGACCCAATCGAGACAGTGTTCCATCACCATCTCTTCTCTAATGTTCTCGAGCTTTTCCCGACTCGTCTCAAGTAGCTGGCGTTTACGCTTGTGCTCCTTCGCCTTGCGCTTCTTCTCCTGTCTTCTTGCAATACGAGCAGCAGGACGGGACTTCAAACGACGAGCTTCCTTTTCAGCCATCTTCTCACGATGCTGTTCTTCACGTAAACGCTTCTCTTCGGCAATCTGCTCAGCCTGTGCCCTTGAGCGACGCGTGCGGGGTGTGTCGATCAGTTCGACCTCAACTGAGGAACTATCTGAGCTGTTTTCCTCCGCTTCGTCGTCATCTTCAGACTCTTCATTCTCGTCCTCTTCAGATTCCGGCTCGGTATCAGAGATGACGGTGTCCTTGATTATCTCGATTAGCTCAAGTTCTTCAGGGGTCTTGGTGTCGAGCTTCAGAGCTTTACGACGGGCTTCTATACTAGCAGTAATTTTGTCCTTGACAGCAGTCAACTCCTTAATCAATTTCGACTCCCTTTTACCCCACTGATTCAGCCAGTTCATCAATTTTGTAATCTCCTCCACCTTGTCGTAGTAACGCCAATCAACAGCTGTAAAGAGAGGATCAGGGTGCTCTTCGATGATCTTTCGTTGCTCAGGCGTTAGCCCGTCAACTGTAGCACCGTACTCATCAACCAGTGTTCTTCCGTCAGGGTACGATTTGATCTTTGTGTCTTCTTGATCAAACTTCAAAGAGAAAACCTCCTGGGCAGCTTTGATGAACTTCTCTGGAAGTCTTTCAGCTGCTGGTGGCTTAATCTCGTCCTGAGTTAAATTTTCGTCTGTAGTTTTATCTCCACTCTCTTCCTGCTTCACGTCATCGTCTGCAGTACTTTCATCTTCTTCTTTAGCGATATCTTCATCGGTGTCATTGCTTAGCAGTCTCCACTTCACGAGCATCTCCTCTTTCATTTTCAGCCCATTTTTAAGGTCTCCCTCCGAAGGTCCCTGGACCCAGAGTCTGCCCATAAGGAATGTCTCATCCTGGAGTGGCTCGTCGTCGTCATCTTCGTCGTCAACATCTGCGTCTTCGTCTTCATCGTCGTGAGAACCCTTACCACCACCGAGATTTGGCAGACCGTTGTTTTCAAACCACCAGTATCTGTTGAAGAGACGATCTTTGCCGAGGTATCTGATTCTCTGAACATCGAGCTCAACGATCTCCTTCTCCAGCTGTCTTCTCTGCGAACGGTTTTCCTCTGCGATTTTCAGCTGGGCAGTCCTTGTTGCCAGCAGCTCTGCAAATTTCTCATTGTCCTTGGCAAATTGGAGCTCCTTCTCGGTTGGTTCCACTCTCAGTGAACCTCTACGTCTCTTTTTCTTGGTCTCTTCTTCAGTGTTAACAGCCTGGTTAGAGGACTCGCCACCAGCCTTGGCAACGTCCATGAGAACACGAAGCTCCTTGTCGGCGTTTTGGGCATTCTCGTACGCAGCTTTATGGTCTCTCAGCTTCTCTAATCTTTCTCTTCTCAGAGTTGTGGACTGGTCCATGCACTTCTCGAGATACTGTCTGATCAATGGCGAGTTAACAAGCAGTGAGCAGAGGATGTTCAGGGCTCTGACTTTTAAGCCTGGATCCAAGTCCTGGAAATGTGTCAGGAGAGAGTTATTGTTACAGCCTGCGTCCAGTGGTGCCAGCAGGTCGAATATCTCCTTGATGTCGTCCTTCCAGCCTTTGAAGTGGCTCACCTCCTCGAGGATACCAAGCATGATGATCTGCCAGCCACCATCTTTGAAAGCACGCTTGGCCAAACGGTCAATGTACGACTGGCCCCTGTAGTTCAAGTACTGGTCCACCTTATTTGTTTCTGCGTCATAGAACGAGTCGTTTACCGAGCTGTCTCCGTTTTCTTTGTCTTCCTCGTCGTCGTCGTCGTCTTCTTCGTCTTCTTTAGCAGCTACAACGCCGTTCTCGTGAGAACCGTTCTCCTCCTTCTTAACAGACCCATTAGGCTTGGTCTCACCTTCCTCGTCCTCGTCCTCGTCCTCCTTCTCGTCGCTTCCGTTGTGGTGAGTGGCCTCCGTGTCGGAGTCGTACTCCTCAGGTATCTCAAAGTCCAGCTGTGTGCCTCCAACTTTACAGAAGCCAGACAGCACTGCACAGAAGATCTCATCCTGCAGCTGGCATCGCTGGTAGCTGTCCCACTTCATTGCCGTTAGGAAGTCGTCAAACGTGAAAGTGTCGAGCACCAATGGCACTCTGTAAACGTTTAAGAACGACCATGACTCTAACGCATCCGACACAAAGTCTCCGAGCTCTTCCAGAGCGTGCGGTGTAGGCTTCTTCGTGGTGATCTCAAACGAGTTCAGGAGATCCTCCTGCACAGTTCTCTTTGGCACTGCGGGTGCTGCCGGTGCCGGTGTCTGGGGCTGTGGGGTAGCAGCGTTGGAGCCCTTTGGTGGTGCACTAACGATCTTTCTCAGGTTGTTCGCCTTTGCCCTTTTCGTCTCCGGCATGGCGTCGCCTGAGTCCTCGTCCTTGGCACGCAGCTTTCTTGGTCTCTTCGCCGTGGCGAGCTTGGTCTCCTCCTTGAAGTGCGCTAGGTGCGCAGGCAGCTCCATTGGGATTCTGTAGCGTTCGGCGTACTTCTTCTTCACAATCCACGGTGCGCCGATCTTGGCTGATCTCGTCACACACAGCTTGATGAAGGCCTTCACAAACCACTTGGTGAAGTTGTTTCGGTCCCTCGTGATCTGCGACTCGTCGACCACGAGCTCGGAGTTGTCGTCTATCCTGGACACCCTGTACTGGGAGTACGCCGGACGGAACACGTTGCCCATGTTGTCGTAGATGGCGTTGAACTTGGCCTTCTCCCTGATGATGCAGCGAGTCTTGAAGTCGTTTCGGTAGTCATTGAGCCTGACAACCACCGTTTCGCCCGGAAAGTAGTTGCGTCTGAAGGCCAGGTACACCTCATCCACCAGCAGGTCGATTCTCGGGATCGTGATGAACTGAATGTGCCTGAGGATCGGCTCCTTCAGGTGCTCCGGGAAGTTCTGCTCCACCATCTTCATCTCCTTCACCTCGCTCTCGTAGGCCTCGAAGTACGTCAGGCACGAGTTACCGGTGATCTCGCATACGAATTTCCGTGTCTTGTAGTAGTCCATCCTCTTGAGGTACTCGTTGTAGTCCGTGAACCACTCCTTCGTCACCGCGATGTACCAGCACCGCGTGTTGGTGTTCTCCGGCAACGGTGGCGATTCAGGGTAGTTGACGGGCTTCCTCTTGAACAGCACCTGTTTGGAGTGTTAGTATGGAGCTCGGGGCTAGCTGGAAAAGCTCATCTGCTGCATGTCGCGTGTCGACGGGCAAGAAATTGCGGGTGGAAGCAGAAGGCAGGCGACGGGAAAGCACACCAACTTACCATTTTCACAACTGAACGTTTTTGTTCTTCTTTCTCCTGAATTGTTGTTTTCTGCTGACGCGTTCAAATTTTGCGAATTTGTTTATCCTTTTAGAATCGACATGTTTACTGTGGTCGGAAGTGTGCGCTTGGAAGCCCCCCGCCCCTCGGATCTGGAGTTGGCACGGGCCACGCTCCGCCCTTGCTGTGCACTACGAAAAATGGCAGACAGGCATGTATGTACTAAATATCACAGCTTACAGCTTCTTTTCTGGAGCAGCTGAACGGCTCTGTGTGCCATTCCTAGGCCGGACTGGTACCCGTAGCCCGAGGCTCCGTAGTTGTGCAGCAGGAGCTTACCGTCTTTGAACTTCTCAAGCTCAATGCGGACACCTCCCTGCCTAGAAGGTCTCAAGCCCGCTGCGACTCTTGTGATGATTAAGGGCTGGTCTAAGATCTTTGGCAACAGCTTTGTTGTTCTCTTGATGATGTCGTCGGTCTGCTCCCTCAGCGTGTCGGCTGTGAAGTCACCCTTTTGAACAAATCCACCAAGGATTAACTCATCGTTGGAGTAGGGACGCGGAATGATGTATGTAGCTCTGTTATCACCCCATTGCATCATATTCTCCTGAATGTGTGGTGCTCTCACAACAACGACCTGTCCCCTAGTCGGGTAAACGTCCTTGTCCAAGACACCACCCAAGGTTCTAGCACCGATACCTGTGCAGTTGATCACGACTTTGGTGCTATCGCTGATGTAAGCCTGGGAGATATGTCTCAGTGTCTTTCTCTGGAAAGTAACACCAAGGGACTCTAAGTGGCTTTGGAAGTTTGCTAAAAAGGCTGGGCAGTTGAAGTTCCACGTTGTATAGGTGAAGCCAAACACAACATCTTCAGGTAGGTCTTTCATTTGCCTAAAGTCTTTAACGTAGCTCTTCACTGAGTCGATCTTAGCTTTGGATGGCTGTTGCTCAAACAGCTCAGTTGAAGGTTTGTTGTCCAGTCCACAAGCTGGGCCACCGAGCTCCATTTGCAACTTCTTCAAGTGAGTATAAGTGTACTTGTCAAATTCTAAAGACTCCTCGTCACTAGAAGAAATAGCAGAGAAGTTACCACCGGCCCATGGAGACGTATAGTTGATGGACTGATCGCCTGGTAGGAATTGCGCAAGAACGGTGATCTTTTCAGGGTCAACGCCAAGAGTATGGATCAACTCATAGGCCGAATAGAGGCCAATAATACCACATCCAACAACAACGTATTCGCTCATTGTAAATTCCCGAGGAAAGAAGCAAGAGAGGTGAATCATTGTGGGGCAGCCTGGGGGTCTGGGGCGTTTTATAGTGCATGAGGGCCGCACAAAAAAGTCGTACAACGGGTGGCAGGTCTAAGCGACATGACAAGCATTAGATCAATCGCATATTTTCACTTGGTTTCTACGTGGGTTTTCTACTTAAAAAGTATTCATTGGAGTTATTTGCTAGCTGTGACTTTGTGGTTCACCAGGCGTTGAGCGTTGCTCCAAGTGTTTTTCTTTACTTTGAAAGAGCCAGGGTAAATCTCTGGGAACTCTTTGGAATACTCGTAGAAGACCCATTCTCTCTGGTCCCAGTTAGTCTCAACCGGGTACATCTTCTTACTCAGCTGTTCTGAGATGATTTCGTTTTCCTTCCAAACACGAACAACGTTCAATCCCATTAGCTTGGAGATCTGTTCCTCTGTAGCGTTTGTACGCTCCCACACTTTTTTGATCAAGTCTGGGTACTTAGACACATCTTCAAGGCCTTCTGGTCCCTTTGGAATACCGTCAAAGTCAGAGCCAAGACCAACGTGGTCCCAGCCAATGAGATCAATGATGTAGCAGACGTGGTCTGCAGCGTCGTCAATGGTAACTTTGTCCTTGCCAACTTGTTGTAAGAACAAAGGCAAGAAATTGATACAAACGACACCACCGTTCTCTTTGACCTTCAACAGAACATCGTCCTGGACGTTTCTGCCGTGGTTTGTCAGGGACCATACCGAGGAATGAGAGAATATAACAGGCGATTGTGTGACTTCTAATGTGTCCAGCATGGTCTTGTGGGACACGTGCGAAAGGTCAACGAGCATTCCTAGTCTGTTCATCTCTTTGATACAATCCCTACCGTAGTCGGATAGACCCTTGTCCTCCTTACCAGCAGTCACTGAAGAAGCAGCAGTCGCAAATGGGTTGTCACAGTTATGGGTCAATGTGATGTAACGAACTCCGAGCTCATGGTACTGTCTCACAACGGCCAATGACAAATCGGCCTGGTGTAGACCTTCAACACCCAAAGTAATCGAGATCTTCTTACCGTTTGTCTCCTTAAAGTTCTTCATTGCGTCGTCAGCGTTACGAACAAACTTCAAGGACTCGGAGTACTCCTCGACGAGTCTCTTCGCAACGTCAATTTGTTCCAGTGTGTCTCTCACCGCAGAGTTTGGCTTATCGAAATCCTCATAGAGCATGTCTGGGTCCTTACATTCGATATAAACCGAGAAGAATTGAATACCCAAACCACCTTCTTTCATTCTCTTCAAGTCAGTGTGGGATGTTAAGTAAGAGTCAAAGTTGAACTTTCCACCATCTGCATGGAGCTCATTGTGTAACTGCACTCTTAAAAGATAAGGAAAGTCATTATGGGTGTCAACCACTGGAACGGTCTTCACCAATTCGTTAAATCTCTCGTTAATGTCAAGTGTCATCGTATTAAGTCTCTTGCGGAAAAAAACTGTGCCCAGCAGATAAAGTAGAGAGATAACAAAGAAGTGGACCCTCTTTTATACTTTGGACGGAGATCGGTTCCTAATGAGGTATAAGCTGCGAGATAAAGGGAAGCCGCCACCAGCGATCCGCAAAGTGTCGGTAAACCGATATTTATATATTAGGATCTCTAAAAGAACAATGGAATACATAAGCTTCTATGAGTGTGGTTACAATGCTCTGAATCAGGGTTGCAAGGGCTTTATAGTCTTTAGTAATTTAAGTATCATTGATGAAATTTTCTGTTGTCGGGTGCGGTTACCTGAAAGAGATAAGACAGTGTCCAATGTGATATGACACTGCGCTATATCGAGAACGGTATGACCGATATAGCACTGAGCGTTGGGTATATTATATTCAATATTAAACAGCATATATAATATATATGGAGATATCCGAATTTCGAAATATGATATAATGTGCAATATGTTTAAGATATGGTGCCACGTAATGAAATTGCATATTAAACATGGCATGTATCATATGGTGCAAATTCAATGCCATCTTCACACTTTTCCCAATGACATTACAAGATATGTGATATATCGTGCAAGAAGATAATATATGATACATATTACATATTAGACATTTTGTTATATGATATCTCTGTTTGATATCAGGTGTACCCAGATCAAACGCATTCGCGGCGCGACACTTTTGTTTTCAAAAGATCAAATGAAAATTGGCCAGCTCAGCACTTCAACACATTAAAACAGATAAACATAAATTGAAGTAATGTGGCTTTTCTCTTGGTGTAAGCTACTTCTGTCTCGCCTACCTATAAATCAAATGCTAACATTTCCAAAATATAGTCCAGGATATCCTTGCAAACCTCGGTTTGTGGAACAAACACGCTAAATTGCTCTTCTTGGGTCTTGACAATGCTGGTAAGACAACACTCTTGCACATGTTGAAGAACGACCGTCTTGCCACCTTACAGCCAACCTTGCACCCAACATCCGAGGAGCTGGCTATTGGCACTGTGAGATTCACCACCTTCGATCTCGGTGGTCACTTGCAGGCCCGTCGTGTCTGGAAGGACTACTTCCCAGAGGTTAACGGTATCGTCTTCCTCGTGGACGCTGCTGATCCACAGAGATTGGAGGAGTCCAAGGCCGAGTTGGACCAATTGCTGCAGATTGAGGAGCTCTCTGGAGTTCCATTCGTCATCTTGGGTAACAAGATTGACTCTCCAAGAGCCGTGTCTGAGAATGAGCTCAGATCTGCTCTTTCATTGTACGGCACCACAGGCAAGAACGGTGGCCAGGTCGTTGGTAGACCAATCGAGCTCTTCATGTGCTCTGTTGTGATGAGACAAGGCTACGCAGAGGCCTTTAGATGGTTGTCTCAGTACATCTAATTATCTAATATAAGTATATTTAATTTACACACGGGCCTTCTTAGCAGCTCCACCCTCGCTGGAGAAGCCTCTCTTCTTTCCCTCCTTGGCGAAGAACTCCTTCTTTCTCTCCTTCTCCTTCTCCTCTCTGATCTCGCTCTGCTTGGCGAGCTTTTTCAGACGGTCCTTTCTCTTCTCCACCTTGGTCTCCTTTCTCTTCTCGTCCTTAGCCTTGGCTAGGGATCCAAGCTTCTGCATCAGTGCTCTTGCCTTCTTCTCGTCGCCCTTCACCACCACAGCACGCTTCTGCATGTACGTCTTCTTCTTCTGTGGCTTCATCTCGTGGATCTGGGACTTGAAAGGCAGGTCGCTCTTGATGCTCTTTGGGACCTTCAGGCCGTGGAAGTGACGCTCCTGTCTCTCAACCTTGCCGTACAAGCTGTCAGCGCTGTTCTGGAGCTCGATACCCTGGGCAGCACGGATGGCACCCGTCAGACGCATACCCTTCCACTCGCCGTGCTTCTGTAGCAGATGCGACGAGACAGGGTTGTAGAACTTCTTCGGCTGCACTGGGTACCACGTTCTCAGGATGACAATGTCACTCAGGATGATCTTGTCCTCGAAGGTGGCTCTGAAGTGTCCCTCCGGCTTGCTCAGTGCTCTCTTGATCTCACCTCTGATACCGGAGACGGTCTTGATCTGTGCACCCTCGAACTTGGCGACCTCCAGGGTGGAGGAGAACATGTCCTTGATGAACGCTGTGTTTCTGAAGATCTTGTAAGGGTACCCAACAAGCTTCAGCTTCTTGACGATCTCCGTGGAGGTGTCGATGTCCTCGACGATACCGGTGGCTGCGATTCTGAAAGAGCCTGTGGTGTCACTGTCGGCGACGACCTGGACACCACAGAACGTGGTGTTAGGTGCCACCAGTGGGCCGTAGAACGTGGCATTACAGTAGGCATGCTCTGGTGTGTACTTGAGCATTCTGCATCTCGTTCTGGAGTCAGAGGTCGTGTACACAGGCAGAGTTTGGAAACGTCTCCAGCCGAGCGACAAGACCAAAGGATCGTTGGACTTGAGGATCTTCTTGTGCCATCTGTGACGTCTGATTCTGACGTTCATGAACCCGAATCTCTCCTCGGAGCTCAAGAGACCACCGAGGACCAGTGGGTAGGTAGGGTCTAAGTTCTCGATGAACTCAGGTGGGACTCCCTCAAACACCAGCTTGACGTAGGAGCCTGCTCTGAAACCCTCGATGCGGAGACGCTGCTGTAGCGACATCTTCTCGAACTCGGCCTTGTTGATCTCCAGCTGCTTGGCCATCTTGGCCTTCTGCATCTCGTACCATGTGTCCTCCTCTGTCATCTGCTCCTCCTTGAAGTTGTGGCCTTCTTCTTCCTCGAACTGCAGTCTGAGCTTTTCTTTCTTCTTGGCGTTCAGTGCACGACGCTCTTCCAGCGATAAGGATGGGTCGAAAGCCTCCTCCTCTTCGTCCTCGTCGTCCTCTTCTTCCTCGATGATCTCGTCCTTCTTCTCCTCCTCCTCGAAGTCGACAAAGTCGTCGCTGTCGGAGTCAGAGCCTGCGTCGGTGGACTTGCGGTTTGCATCTGCTGTGGACACGGCTTTACCTTCAGCCTCCAAGTCTTCAAAGTCTCCGTAGAGCTCCTCGTCTTCATCGCCGGACTCCTCCTCGTTCAGGATCTTCTTGGTGGAGGTCAGGAATCTTGACTGGATCTTGGCAACACCGTTCTCCCACTTAGACTTCAAGTCCTCGATGGAAGGGTACTCTGGCAGTGACTTGTCCAAGTCCTTAGAGGCCAGCTTGCCGTCTGTTTTCTTCTTGAAGAAGTCTTCATCGTCCTGCTCGATATCCTCTTCAGAGTCCGAGGTGTCCTCTTCCTGCTCTTCCTCCTGCTTCCAGCGACGAATGGCATCGGCAGGGTCGATGTTGTTCATGTAGATCAGCTTGCTAATGTCCCACTTTCTTTGTAGTGAGCCATTGAGCTTGGAAGCGGTGCTGACCCAGTTGTCCTCGTCTTCAAGGCTTGTAGCTTCTTCCAGTTCAAAGTCCTCAGCGTTGTCATTGTCGCCAAAGTCAACTTCGATGAGCTTTCTTCTAGCGTCTTCCTCTGCCTCGTCGTCAAACTCAGCGTCGGAGTCCAAGTCATCCTCGTTCTCGTCTGCCTCCTCGAGCGACTTGCCGTACACTCTTGCTCTTCTGAGGTTGGTTCTGCCTGTGTTTTCACCCTCCTCCTCTTCCTCCTCAGACTCAGACTCTTCCTCCTCGGACTCAGAGTTGACGTTCAACTCCTTTCCGCCAGAGAACATCTGCAAACCTCTCTCCTGGAACTGCTCGTCGAAGGTCTTACTGGCACCCTGTAAGCTGGTGACTAGCTTCTCACCAACACCCTTCTCTTGGCCTGGGACGAATGAGGCCTCTCCAACGTCAATGTAGACGGCATCCTTATCCACAAGCACACCTCCGACGTCGGACATTGGGGCGTAGATGATCTTTTGCTTGTCTTCCAATCTCTTTCTTCTTCTGGTGGTCTTTGCGATGACCTCACCGTTTGCAGCAGCTTCTTTGGCACGCTCACGCTCGAAGTCCTCGAGCTTCTGCTCGAAGTAAGGTGTTGGACAAGGGTCTGGAAGCTTCTCAACAGACGACACGGTGTAGTCACCAACACCTGCAATGTGCACACGCGCGTTTTGGTGTGCTAGTGGTGTTCCGTGTAGGTAGCCGTATATGGCGACCTTTCTGTCAACTTTGCTATTCTTCTCGATCAGTGCTGGGTGTGTCAAGTCTGTGATTCTGTCAGCGAGCAGGTACGGGTGCTCATTTCTCCACTTCAGTGGTCTGAACTTCATGACGGAGATGAATCTCGACAGGTTGAGGATCTCTCTGTCCGGGTAACGTCCGTTGATGACACCGGACAGATAGAACAGCTTGGCACCCTGGTACACTTCTGTCCAGAATCTGTTTTTCAATCTCTTCTTGGAGGTTCTGAGGGTGCTCTGCTTCTTGAAGAGGTCCAAGTGTGTGGTGACACCAATGACACGGGGCATACCGTGGTGCTGTGCAATGTTCAGGAACTCCATGGTCTCCATCTCAAGACCAAAGTTACCGTCAACGAGCATCAGCACCAAGTCAGCAACCTTGGCAGCATCGACCATGGAGTTGAGGTCGTTGGCAACCTCGATGAAAGTGAGTCTTCTGCGCTTACCGGAGACCACCGTGATTGGGCCCTTAACCTCTTGCAAGGTGTGCTTTGTGAGTCTTCTCACAAGCGAACGAATCAAAGTCGTCTTACCGGTACCTGGGGGTCCCACGACTGCGACGATCATTGGAGGTGGGTCGTCGTCAGGAGTTCTGTCCACCATTGGAACGTGGAGCTTCTTCTCATTGAGATCACTGGTTCTCTTTGCCATACGCTCCAGCTTACGGGGAGCATTGACGGCAAAGGCCTTAGCATTATGGCCTTGGGAATGCAACTTCTTCTTATTCGTGGTCCTCTTCGAGTCGGCTCTATGAGCCTTGTTCGATTGTTGACCGTCCATCGTGTTAAACTCCTCCCGGTTCGTTCCCTTCTCTGGCTTTTCAGGCTTCCCTTTGGTTAGAGATGAGCTCTGTCGCTAATAAACAAAAAAAATTTGACGCCAAATTGTTAGTGCTTACGTAAGGAGCGCGCCCTGGGTTATGTAAGCGATGAGCTTACGTACGCACTGCTACTTGTATTACGTAAGCAGTAAGCAGCTGTATTGTATATGGGCAATAAATAGCAATCACACACTAAAACCGTCTCAGAAACACTCAGACGTTGGTGACTTCTAGTGGATTCATTATATCTTATATCGCAGTTTAAGAGAATACGCATTGTGAGTATACCTGATCCGAGCATTCAGCTGCCATACCAGGCGTCGAGCTCATCCTCGAAGCTGTTAACGGCTCTTTTAGTTGTAAATCAGGCCTTGCCCAGTCTCCCACCTAACTTAAAATTTGGACAGTCCCGTTCACTTCTGGTAGAAGTCCTCTGACCTCTTTTGGCCAGCGTCTTTGGCCAATCATCGTGCTCGCAATTATGGGTCATCGAGCTCCCACACGTCTACACACCAATCGGGAGATGGGAATCAGAATATCAAAGATTAAACAAAAACAGATAAACCAAAACTCGCTCTCAAAAGCTGATAAACACTAAAAGAATGAGAAAGAAGCAACGACGAGGATCTCAATGCACAGTCTAAAAATGATAAATTTCTTATCTAAGTCTATTGATCTCCGACATACTCCGAGCACGGACTCCGACCTGGCCCTGGTGACAATACAAAGAAGCTTTAATATATAAATGTCTCATTAAAAATGTCATAAAATGAATATGCAATTCTTCATAGGTCTAAATAGAACTTACATCTTTCGTATATATAGAAACTTGTAGCCATCATTGGTACAATCTTGATGAATCCAATACTCAAACCGACATAGAAGCCTCTAACTCCGTTTTCTTTCCAAATGATCTTTGCAATCTGTTGCATTCCAATGAACTGGCCATTATTCACACCACCAACCTGCATACGTCTTCTGATGACCTCAAACGGATATGATGAGGTCTGTGCAATCATTCCTGCCAACCCACCAGCTATTAGTTGTGCCCATGTGTTTAACGGGGCTCTTGCTCTATGGTTTTCGCTGGAAGCCAACGGTACTGGTGCAGTCTGATCGACTGTTATATGTGAGATGGGTCCTGATCTCATGATGTCGTGGATGACATCGTGCGTTAGAAACGAAATACCAGCGTATGGAACCATCCCTACGATGGTTGGGATGAAGCCTCTATAGAAATTTGTCATCTGTGAAAGCGATGTTGGTAGTGTCCGCTTGATCCAGTTAATCAGAAAGAAGTGCTTATCAGCAATCGGATGCTCTCTATAAATATCCGTGATGGTTCGTACTAATTTGCCTTCTCTGATATGGTGAACGTGTGTTTGGTGTGGTAAATCAATGTATTGTGGTGAAATCTTCTTGGTCTCAAATGCCAGTCTAACACGGATTAAGTCTAGTGGGTAAGTTATAAAGACTGAGCACAATCCTGCAATTGAACCCGATAATAACCTTCTGATTGAAGTCTCATGCTGTTGTGTAGGTATCAGGATACGGCGAACTTGTTCATAAGACACAAATTTAATAGCAGCGTACGGGAAAACTCGAATTAAAGTAGCAGAGTGTCCTTGGTAAAATCCGACAAATCCATCAGCCTTGAATATCTCTCGACCAGCCATTATCCAACCACCAAGAGAACCTGAAAATTGCTTATAGTGCGGATTACTCGTCTGGAAAAGAATTTTGATTCTGTCCAATGGCGCAATCAAAGTCTTTGCGGAACATCCTGCTAGTCCACCAGCTAAACCGGTGCGTACAATGTAGCTCATTGAGGACTTATCTAACGGCCTTGTTTGCTCGTCTTTCAGTGGCATTTTCTCGGGTTTTTTTCTCCTTTTAAAGCTCACTCCTTTTCTATTGACCTATCCTCCTGTCTGCTATATCTTCTTCTTATCTTCCTTAAATTTGAAAAATCTCTAAATCTTTGTATGAAAAATTGTTGATCGAAAAGCCGAGGGACGGAAAAAGTGTGGAGGGAAATTTTAAAAAAAAAGGAAAGAGGAGTCACGTCACGTGACAGGCACGTGACCTGTCCCATTTTTGCCTATTCTCTCACATTTTGTTCACTTTATCTTTCTATCTATTGCTATTTATGATAATTTCCGCTCAGCCCCAGTGTTATAGTCATTTCAAAGAGGTACTTCCAATAAAAGCGTAAACTGGTCGGTATTCCAGGGTTTTCTTTTCATTAGACAGTAGACTATATAGATATGAATCATAGAAGGGAGATGGCCATAGAGCTTTATACATACATTCTATAGGGGAAAACATACATTACAAAATTTATACAATCAAATCACCTTTGATAATCGGTGTATACTTCATCAATAGCACAATTGCCATTCTGTTATGATCACTCTTCAGAACAGATTTCATTCCACACTTAAGTTTCTCCGTTGCCAATGTCTCATCGAGTGAATCAATAACTTCAATAGCACCATCAATATCAATACGATCAGTTTCAATTTCATGGAGTAAATCTGTTATTTTATCAATTAATTCAGTGATTTTGTTAGAAGACTCACTCAGTAGCATTCTTAAATCTTCTGTTATATTAGTAAGTCCTTCTAGACCAATAATACTGGCAGCCGAGTTCAGCTCTTCTAATGCCATGGTAGCTTTCACAAATGGGTATGGAGCTGAACCTGATAATTCTATACCAAGTGGTAGGATATCTATTGCATTATTTTGTAGAAGGTCTTCAATACTTGCAAGCTCCACTGATAAGATAGCACGTGGTTCGACTGGTATGGTCAATGTAAAAGCACACAAAGGAAAGAGCCAAAGAAGTTTCCACATTCTCTTGTCCTTCTATACTTCTTGGGTATTCTCTATACATAGGTCAACGGGGCAAAGCTCAACTATTATATAACAAAACTGAGTTAGAAGAAAGAAGCATTTATCCGATTGAAGTATAAGTTTCGGTGGAGGTGAAACCCACTTTTTCATATATACATATTAGTTACTGCACAGAAGACGCATTCAAGCCACAGATAGCCTGATTTGTATACCTAATGATACATAAGTATTGAAGCTGTTTACTACTATAGCAAAGTTATTTAAGCGTCGGTGCCTGGCGGATTAACTAAAACCGTTTTCAACTTGCATAAACACACATATTATCACCATGGAAACTCAAAAACCACATCCGTCTTATCAGCTTCTGAGATAATTACTTTAGGCAAGACAGGCGACTTTTGGTGCATCGGCCGTATCCGAAGAAATAGTATATGTAGAAATAAGTGAGCTGGTGCTTTATAGACGCTCGCTTGAGTGTTCTCATGTGTCACACATTTCTTTTTTCCTCTCGCCCGTCTCTCTCAGTGTTTCAGTAACATTTCTTTTCTTTTTCTTTTGAAAAAGCTATACATAATTAGTAGATATTAAATGCAGGTACAAGAGCTGCGAGTCTTCCAGGTGGTTTATAATCCTGTAATACAGCTTCATCAGCACCAACTGGTATGATCAAGACTTCAACGACACCTTCTCTTCCTTGAGCAGCGTTGATGGACCCTAACACATACATGCCTTCTCCCGACTCTGTGTCAGGTACAGCATGGAAATTTGATCCGTAGAGCTTAAGTTGTCCATTTACAATACTCCATGGTTCTGCGACCATCCAGGATTTTGATAATGGTGCAGTTGAAAGGTAATTCTTACCTATCCCCATAATGTCCTGTCCGTTTACTGTGAGAGTACCATCACTTTGAATTTGGCAAATCATTGAATCGTTGGACTGTGATATCTGGATGATATTCCTATGTGTAGTATGTATAGATAGATCATTCATAATCGTTATTGAAGCATTAGCTAGTAATAGTTGTGCTCTGAAAGTAGGCGAGGTCGCCAAGGTGAAACGATAAAAAGTAGAAAGCAATACAAATAGTAGAAGCCTCATAGCTTTAATGTTTACTTTTTCTCTTCCTAATTAGACTATATAAATACCATAAAGGAGAAGGAGGTTAGAACGACTCTAAAATATATAAAACTTTTCCCACTTCGACATCATTTTTTATTTGCTCAGTCTACTAGAAATATTTTTTTACATTCTTGTGCAACTACAAGTAGACAAAAGACACTATGAACTGTTTAGAAATACAATTTCTTGGAGTTTTTGATTAATGTCCAATTATGTTCCATTAAATGAATTAATTTTGCTTAATTAATAAATAACTTTGTTTCTATGCAAGGGGGATACGCCTAAGCGATGCGGATCGGAATTAGCGGTAATTTACGGTTACATTGTCTTCTTTATAAAAATCAGTTTCTTAACTTTTGATTTATGTATATATAATTAGAGGGCAAGAAGCAGTGCTCCGATTGCGATGAAGCTTGCACTAAGATTGTCTCCGCCACTTGAGCTAGTTGAAGAGCTTGCTGAGGAAGAACTCGTAGAGTCTGTCGTGTTAAGGTATGCATCAACAACGTTACCGTCGCTACCGATAGCTTTAATCTCAACAGTTGTAGCAGATGACAACGTAGAAGAAGCACCATTAGATCCCAAAAGGTATTTGTTATTCTCGTCACCAGATGGAATTGCCATGAACTCTCTGGTGGAGTTATACATCAAGTAACCGTCAGAGTCAATGCTGAAAAGTTTTGCGTATTGAGCAGTAGAGTTGGTCAACGTAAAGTAATTCGATGAGATTCCAATGAAGGAGTCGCTTGTTAGAAGCAGTGATCCATCACTTTGAACAGAGCCTTCCAACGCATCAGTTGTAGAATTAGAGAGGAAAACATTGTCATCCTCGGTATAAACAACGTAACCGGAGAGAGTAGAATCATCTGTTGAGAGTGTAAGAGTGAAAGAATCCGATGCACAAAGTGCAACACCAGCAAGAGATAACAAAGCAAGGAATTGCATGGCTAGACTGACGTTATAGTGAATTTTGATATTACAATAGGGGGGAAAGAGGAAATTACAATTCAATATATGATTAATAAGAAGAATGTCGTGAGTATTCAGGTAAGAGCAGGACCTCATAATTATTTGCTCAAAGCTACACTCTTCTTATCATTAAGGTTATGTTTTACACCCATTTCTGGGAAATATTCCCATTGAGCAAATTATATAGCCTGATTCTAAATGTCTTGGTCTTTTTATAATAATACTTAGACTCTGATTCGTCTGTCGTTTTCCGACTTGTGTGTTATTAAATTTTCCACTGAAATATTTCTTCCAAGACTCGAGAGAATCATTACCTCAAAAGAAGATCAAAAACATTTATAAACATGAGGCTCCTTCAGCTAGCTCAACTTCTGTTCTTCACTCCATTTGTCTTTGCTGATTCCAGTGAGTTCACTTTAAAGCTCTCTGCCCCAGACACCGTTCTCTCTGAGGCAAACCTTTACATTGGTGATGATGACAAGTTCTACATGTCAAACTCTTCTGAAACGATCACAGGAGCAGTTGTCAAGTCTAATGGATCCCTATATCTTGATGATCACATGATTGGTATCGGTAAGAATTACCTCTCCTTAACTGCTGATTCTGTTTCTTTCGAAATTGCGTCCCCATGGAGCATCAGTGATGGAAAATTGAAGCTGTATAGCTCAAACTTCCATGCAGTCCCTTCTGGTGAGGATGGTGTCTACGTTCTTGGTTCCATTAATGCAGCAGCTGGTCGTGATACTGTAATTGTTGTTGTGATCCAGGCTTTGGATAGTGACGGTGCTGCTGTTGACGACTATAGCCCTTATGCTAATATGAATGCTGCAGATTCTGCACAGGCATCTTCAACTGCTCTCACCGTTTTGGATTCCTCTCAGACTGCCCTTTCTACTGCTTCTACCGCTTCTAAAACTTCTACTTCTTCAACTTCTTCTTCTACGTCTTCTTCCACTTCTTCTTCTTCTACATCCTCTACTTCTAGCGGTGCTGCTGTTACATTGTTCTTCTCTCCATTAATTGGAGCGATTGCTTTGTTGATGTTCTAAGTACCTAAAAGTTTTCTCTAATACACTAAAACTCTTCTATCTCTAAATCGTAAATTCTGTACCATATTTATAACTTATTGTTCAAATGATACGCTAATATTATAAAGTATGATATGTATTACTGAAAGTATTAAAGATCTATCAAAGACCCGTTAAAATGTATTAGAAGCCGATGTTCTTAGATCAAGATAGCTGCTGCTGCTGCAAGGGCACCAAAGGAGATGTAGTTCGCAATAGCACCATTGTTGTAAGTCTCGATGCTTGCAGTTGTCTCAGTAGACTCTGTGCTGTTGCTGGTAGAAGTCTCAACGGCAACAGAAGAGGCAGTAGATGATTCAAGGGTAGTGGCATCCATAGACATCTCAGAAGATGAGGTAGTAGTGGATTCTGCGGTAGTATCATCCATAGACATCATATCCATCTCAGAAGATGAAGCAGCATCAGTAGATGAAGCAGTTGTGGTCTCAGCAGCAGAAGACTCAACAGAAGTGGAGGCAGACTCGGCATCCTCAGTGGTGGTATCAGTAGGAGTGGAAGAGGAAGAGACAGCAGAAGACTCAGCAGTGGAAGAAGCGGTGGAAGAGGAAGAGGAAGAGGAAGTGGAAGTGGAAGAGGAAGAGGAAGAGGAAGAGGAAGAGGAAGAGGAAGGGGTGCTGGTAGAGGTCTCGGTAGAAGACTCAGAGGAAGAAGAACCTGGGGTAAAGTCAGCAAGAACGTTACCATCAGCATCCTTTGGAATGATATCAACGAGAACGACATCAGATCTTCCCTTAGCAGCATTGATGGTACCTAAAACGTATGAACCATCATCCAAACCGGATGGCAAAGCATGGAAGCTGGAACCGTACAATAAGAGTAAACCATCAGAGATGGACCATGGCTCGGCAACAACCCAAGAAGTAGAGAGAGACTCCATAGACAAGTAGTTCTTACCTTGACCCATGGT
Organism: Petasospora americana; assembly: GCA_003708795.3. Classification (NCBI taxonomy): domain Eukaryota; kingdom Fungi; phylum Ascomycota; class Saccharomycetes; order Phaffomycetales; family Wickerhamomycetaceae; genus Petasospora; species Petasospora americana. Next base: position 111,516 of record PPOA03000016.1, read on the forward strand.
TTCACCATCGTGGACCAAAGTACCATCATCCAAGATCTGAGCTGACAGAGAACCATCGTAAGAGGAGAGCATAATGTTAGTGTAAGTACTATTAACATAGATGTTAAAACCATCAACATCAGTGCCAGAAGCAGACACTTCCCAGTAGAAAGTCTCTGTGGAGGCAGCAATAAGCTCAATGAAAGAGAAAAGGGTAGCTAAGCGAGTGAATGATTTCATGCTATTAAAGAGTTGATATTGTTCTTTTTAACTGAGTATAACTAAGACTACATATGGAATCCCGGAAGATCTTGTCTTTATATACATCTATAGACTCTGGGGAATGTTCGTATCCGGTTTTCCACACAACTGCTTTTAAAATTTGCTCTATTTTCTCTTGTGTGTATAGATCTGGCCAATTAAGATTTATTTGCACCTCAATGGTTGTGAGAGTAGTGTCAAGTGATAAATCTCGTAGTTGTTATTTGCTTCTTGTTGCCTTTAATTTATTAGATAAATTTGCTCTTTCCGTTTTCGGTTAAAGCAGACTCCATAAATGATCATAGAACAAGGGTCCACAAAACTGTGAACGTACATAAAAGTGGGTCTAAATGCTCGGCTACCTGCATATCTGTCTACATTAGGACATGTACATATTTGCTCATTGGTGTTTTTTGTTATTTTCTTAATATTTACAAACAAATGACTCTTTGTCTTAGAGTGCAATAATTCACTCGTTTTCCTCTTTTGAGCGAAGACCTAACACTGAGAGAACAAGTGCAACGATTCCACATGCCATTGCAATGTAAAGGAAACAAGTTGGCCAGATTTCCAATGTGAACTTGTAGATTTGTAAGAAGAAAACTGGTGTTATAAGCATAGCCAAATGTCTTAATAAAGCCATTGCACCAAACATTTCACCAGATGTAGTCTTTGAAGAATACTTCACGACTGCTGCCTGGATCGTAGGGGACATCATTCCACTCAATGACTGTAGAATAGCAGAGAGGTAAACCATAGACGGAGAATTCCAAATTGTGATACATGTACAAGACATAACCACAAATACAGAAGAAAGGATGATACTACACCGATCAACGTTGTCAACTGCGTTTGGAATAACTTTCAGGTTTATGGTTTTCATCAAGAAAATCATGAGCAGTGGGGCCAACGCTAGCAAGACACCAGCTTTACCAAAACCAATGATAGACATGTAGTAACCCAATTCGACAGAGGACCAATTATATGTGGCAATTGTATATAGAATCAACGTACTCATTGTACCCACTGTAGCAGACATCACCAAGACATCAATCAGAACAAGACAAAGGAGGTTTCTCCTTGGGATCAAAGAACCAGTTTCAGATGGTGGTAACCAGAGACGTTTGATTGGATGAAAAAAGGATTTTGCTGAAACCCAGAATCTAATTAAGATAGGATCATCACTATAAACGTTTGCAGAGTATTTCTCCTTGGCATAGACCTGTGCCTCCGGGTGTCTTGTCTCTGTTAGGAATCCAAAGATCAAAATCATACTAACAATGGCAAATCCAAAAGCAATATAAAGTATGACAGAGTTATTACCATCAAATTTCTTAACAGCTAATGATCCCAAGAGTGGACCAAAACCCAAAGTACCATAGATAAAAGCCATTAACATAGAGATTGCCACAGTACGATCCTCGGCACTGACTAAATCGTTAAGGTAGCTGTTTCCATTGGCTATAAGTGACATAACACCTCCATTGAGGAAATTAATAGAGAGGATAAATATCATCAAGAATTGGTTATAGGAATCAAACATTTCGAAATATATAATCAAACCAATGATATACACAACGTTAATGACACTGAAAGCTTTAAAGACAAAGACTCTTCCATAGACATCACTCCACTGACCAAACTTACCGGATAATGCAGTTCCAATAACACCTGATAAAAGACTAAGAATGCTTTGAACATTTGATAAAGTCTGTTGAGAAGTTTTATTCTTACATTCAAAGTTACCCTTTGGAGCACCACCTCCCATATCCATACGTGCAAATAAATGAGCACCGTTGGATGAGGACATTCCACTTGAAGAAGACATAGTCATGTGGTGCTCTGAACCGGTTGCAATAGGTTCAGGTACTGAACAGATTGACTTCAACATTAATACCACCAATGGGCCCATTAAAATTGTAAACGATAAACTATGCAATGATAAAACCGTGTATAGCAATTTCTTTGAAGGTCTTTTATACCAAGGCAGTTGAGCACACATGTTTTGTGTTTCAACAAACCAAGTCTCCTCCAATTCTTCAAGCTCTTTATCCTGAGTCTTACTCATGTGATGATGCAGCATTGGGGTGAACTGCTCATCTGTAGTCTCAGAGTCTGGGACTGAATCATACCTCATCTTTGATTACTGCTATTCCAAAGTGCCAACGAAAGATTACAAGAACCTCAAAACTACTCTCGTCGACTGTTTTTCTTATTTAAATTGGGCAAAAAGGAATGCTGTTAAATGGGATCAAATATGAGCAAATTTACAGAATTACAACTTTGGTCGGCCAGCTCCAAGGACTGTTAAATGGGTGTATTTTTTAAATTAAAAAGGATAACTCTAAGGCTTACAAGTAACAATTGGATAGAGGAAATGTGCTCTATGAGTTATTTACCACAGTAATCTTCTGGTAGCATAATTACTGTATAGAACGGTTTTCCACTCCATATTTCGCAGTGGGAAATCAAACCACAGCCATCTCAACCACGCACTTGAAACTCTCAGCACAAAGGCTGTTACAAAAACTAATATAAATAGAAATAACTACAAGCGTATGTTATACTCTTGACAATCCATGAAAATGTAAGAATAAACCTCAATCAGATAGCACGCTCAGCAACAAAGAACAAGCCCCCTCCCCGGCCCACGCCCGCATGTACCAAAGAAAAACGGGGGCGGAATTCCGAGGGAGACAGACAGGATGACGTAATCAGCCCTTCCCCTCGATTTCCACATTTGCGATTACGTAATCTGACGCGTGCTCGGGACACGCGCTTTGCAATTTTTTTCTTTTTCTGATTGTCGCGCCTTTTTTTCGGGGAAAGGGCGTAATTTTGCACATTTCTATTTTTGATTTGATCTGAAAGTCCTCTCTAGGCTTCTTTTGATTCTTTCTTTCCAAGGGTTCTAAAGGGTTTGGCTCTCTAATTTTTTTTCACTTCTGCTCAGAGCTCCTTGTTCCCCCCGCTCACGTTTTCTCTTTTTTTTCAATTCTCAGCTGGAAGCCCCCCTCCGCAGAAGACCCTTTTTTGCACTTGCTTCTGTTATCCCTTAAGGCTCAAGGGCACCTCCCGCACACAAAACACATTTGATCTAAGATGCTTTCCCTTCTTGTGCTAGTGTCACTCTTCGCTGCTGCCTGGTCGCGTCAGCTCTCGGCGTCGTCCCTGGTGACGTGCATGGAGGACTCGCTGCTCTCTGCCTCGTACTTTGATGTTATCTTTGATCCCGATGATGGGTCTCTGCACTATACGCTTGACTTGACCTCTGAGATCAGTGGCTACATCTACGCCAACGTGGATGTCTACGCCTACGGTTTCAACATCATCTCAAAGACAATCGACATGTGTGACTTGGACTGGAAGCAGTTCTGCCCCATCTACCCCGGTGATGTCGAGATTGACTCTATCGAGTACATCTCAGACGAGTACACAAGCGAAATCCCCGGTATCTCCTACCAGGTCCCAGACCTCGACGCCTTTGCCCGTATCAACATCATGAACACGAACGGTACGCAGCTGGCCTGTATCCAGGCCTTCTTCACCAACGGTAAGACCGTGTCGCAGACGGGTGTTAAGTGGGCGACGGCCGTCATTGCGGGAATGGGTTTGCTGGTGGCTGCGATGGCCTCGATGTTTGGTAACACGAACGCTGCCTCTCACGTCAGTGCCAATGCCGTGTCCCTGTTCCTGTACTTCCAGTCCGTCGTTGTCATTGCTATGCAACACGTTGACATGGTTCCCCCAATTGCCTCTTCGTGGTCTGAGAACCTCGCGTGGTCGATGGGACTGATTAAGGTCTCGTTCATGCAGAAGATCTTCAGATGGTACGTCCAGTCGACAGGTGGTGACCCAGACCTCTACCTGACCTCTTCGACCTATAACATTCTCACGCAGAGATCCTGGGAGTACTTCAGTGATTTGGCGAAGAGAGGCTACGAGCTGATTAAAAGAGACAAGCCGTTGGTCCTGTATGGTAACAACACCGTCTTGATCTTCAGAGGTATTAAGAGACTCGCCTACCAAGCTGGTATCGAAAACACCTCGGTCGTTGTAACAGGCTTTACCTTCTTCATTATCTGTGCCTACGTCCTCGTTGCTATCTTGTTTATCTTCAAGTACGGTTCAGAGGTTTGTATTAGAGCAGGCTGGATGCAGGCTACAAGATTCCATGACCTAAGACAAAACTGGAAGTCAATCATCAAAGGTGCGCTCTCCAGATACATTCTCATTGGGTTCACACAGCTGGTGGTCTTATCCTTGTGGGAGTTTGTACAGAGAGACTCTCCAGCCGTTATTGTGCTAGCAGTTCTCTTCCTTATATTATCTCTGGGTATTCTGACGTGGGCATCTTTCAGAGTCCACCAGTTTGCAAAGGCTTCGCTAAAAGAACATAAAAACCCAGCAGCTATCCTTTACGGTAACCAGACGATCCTGGATAAGTATGGATTTATGTACACGATGTTCAACGCAAACAAATACTGGTGGGGTAATGTTCTCATGATCCACACTTTGATCAAGTGTATTTTTATTGCTTTGTCTCAGGGCTCTGGTAAAACTCAGGCCATGGTCTTCTGGATCATTGATATGTTCTATTTGGGACTCTTGATCCATTTCAAGCCATATTTGAACACTCCAACGAATGTCATTAACATTCTGATTCAGCTGGTTACCACCTTGAACTCATTTATGTTTGTCTTCTTCTCAAATATATTCGGTCAGCCAGCACCTGCTGCATCAATCTTGGGATGGGTATTCTTCATCCTCAACGCAGCATTCTCTTTGATTCTTCTTATCCTTATCCTCGTTTTCTGTGGTCTTGTGCTCTTCTCTAAGAACCCAGATGCTCGTTTCAAGCCTGCAACTGATGATAGAACATCTTTCCAGCGTTTCTCTTATAACGGTGGTCAAAAGGGACCAACTGCTGAGCTGTTAGCTCTTGGTCTGGCTGCAAAGGACCATAATGAGAACTGGGAGTCTGATATTCATAAGATGCAAGACTTGCCAAAATCAACGGGGGACTCTTCAAACAGTGTGGACGAAGATAAAACCGTTCCAATTGCCGACGATGAAAAAGAGACATTTGCTGGAAAAATTGTTAGAAAACTAACAAAAGGCCGTTCTCAGAAGAGACCAAAATCTTCACAGGGAAGTAGACTAATGAGTGATTCAAGTTATATGGGTGATAATGATAAATCACCGGAAATTGAATACACTTTTGAACAAACACACAAAAAGGGTGAAAGCCTTGCATCTTTCCACCATGCCGTTACAAGACTTGGTGAAGAAGACATCACAACTACAAATGATTTCATTGGTGGAAACCACCGACAATCAACTTTCAGTGAAGAGAACTTAAATTATTCTAAGTTCTAAAAAAAGAAGAGATGGTGTATTTCTCTTTGTTTCGTTTCCGTTTATTTCTATATGACTGTACATTATAATATGATGCTTTTTATTCTTAGTTTTCTATAGACTAAACATTTAGATCATCCCAATTTCTTTGAATTTCTTGGATCAACTTCATATTTTCAGCTTTATTGACTTTTGAAAAGGTGAACAAGGTTTTCAACTCCAAGTATCTTGAAGATTCATGATCAGTTGCACCAAATACAAGATCGTCCCATTCCCAATTAAACTCAAATTGATTGATGAAAGATTTAAGTAATTGAGTAGAATTTGTAACGGCACAGGAGAGACTCTTGAGATCCTCTTGTGTATAGCTATAATTTTCATTGATATCAATGGTCTCAAACCAATCATAAGGTAACTTATCCGATGATTGTTTGTTGATGACACTATTCAAAAATCTCATTGATGAACCTAAGTCTTCTGTTGGTTTGCCAAATTTTAGATTTGTCGGTGTATAAAGGTAAGGAGTCCTCATTAAAGTCAATGAACCCTTTTTATCGTATTCATAATGAATGGAAAGATCATCTGCTATTAGCGGGAATAAAGGAGTTGACTCATTACAATGAACATTGAATAATTTATCTTCTTTCAAATTTGATAAGAATTCCAACTTTTCTTCATCAGTAATCTGGCATTCAAATAGTCCACCTACCCACGTGAAAGGACCATATAGCATCATCTCTCTTAAGGCATATTTTTTCCTTCTTGCAAGTTTATAACAATGGATCAGATCGTAGGAAATTTGATCGTAGGAAATTGCGTTTAAATCTTCATATGGAACAACTTGTGAGTCTTGGAAATAATCAATGAATCTCAATTTGGAGATATTTGTTAAGAATTTTAAAAATTTATCCTTTATAATTCTTTTTTCAAACATTTGTTTTACCCCATTTGTTGGTGATGGCGTGGTTTTCGGGTTTAGTGAATGTGGTTTTCTCGGTATTTCATTAATGTTGTTTCTTGATGCAATCGGGGTATTGAAGCTCCCATTCCCAGTACTTATAAAGCATATTGGTCTGTCCCATTGGATGTCATCCTCGTGTCTTCTTTCTAGTCTTTCGTATTGTAATTCTCCATTCTCGCATTTGGTCATTGAGGTGAAGTGCATTAAAGGTGGTTTCATGGATTTTAATAATAGATGTCTTTGGATCCTGAAACCTGAATAATTGGTATCATCTTTATAACAAATGGGGGTTTCCTCTTGAATATTAAGACTTTCGATGATTGGTAACGAATTTGTCAATGTGATGATAAAAGGAAGGGATCTCATAATAACATTAAGTAAACGAGAGCACCAATAACGAAGATTCGATAAAGAAATCTGAACATAGCAAAAGATTAGCAAAATTTGTTGTTAATAAGTAATGTTTCTTGAACCAAAAAGCTTGAAAGATGAAGAATAGTGAAAAAGTGACACAAAAGTGGATCAATTATAACTCGTTACACAAAGTCAGATCTACAAGGACAAAAGCGATCATAGCACAATTTTTTTAATGTTATACACAGTTTCTTGTAAGATCTTCGAATCAACTTGACAGTTGAATTTCAATAGAAACAAAAACGAAATCTCTAAAGAGTGTAGATCTTTCATGTTAACACCACCAATTTTAGCCATGAATTCTTGTCGATGGTTAATATCCTCCAGTGTCTTACACGCTAATCTCAGTGCTGAGATTATTAATCTGTGCACGTTCAGACTTGTCAGCTGGATGTACTCCCACTCCACAACCAATCTGTAGATATAATAAGCAGATGCCAAATAAACAGCAGACGATAGCTGGCAATATTTGTTGATTCTATTTAGATAGTCTGTGATTGTGATACCTGGGTCTGAACTTAGTGAGAATCTTTTGGCCAGGTGATCATCCTGGACATTTCTCTTGGTCGCTATTGAAGGTTCCTTATCGATTGCCTCTAAGATTTGAGTTGAATCATTTGACCAGCGTCTCTTCTTTGGTGATAACGGGGATTCGATTAGGTACTCGGTTTCTATAGAGTCTGCTATTACCATCTCCTGAGCTTCGAGTTGTGTGTGCAGCAGCTTTAGCACCATGCTATCAAGCAGTGATAGAGCAACCAACGGATCAATAGAGTCAACATCTGACTCAAACTTCTGGAAAAATTCCTTTAGATCAACATCTTCAATGACCCCAATGGGTATCATATCAGTCTTATCTGTGAACGTCTCCTGCGACCTTATCTTAATGGGGATGTCCATGTCTGCCTCTCGCTCTCTATCTGTCTATACCAGCCTCCCTGGATCTCGCTGGCTCACTCGTTACCGGTAGATCTAGCCTGTCAGCAGAACCTCAAAAGAGACAACGCGGGGTTGAGTTTATGTGAAAAACGCAGCGGTCACGTGACACGCCCTACTGGCACGTGTGAAAAATGGCAGAGGGCGTGGATTTTCGCGGCCTCGAGCCCGCGCGTGTTTCAACAAAAAAAAAGAACAGCGAATCACAAGTAAACAACAACAGCCCCGGCCCCAGTTTGCTACGCAGAAACCCGAATTGATCCCTCAGTGACCCCCGTCGTTGCCGCTATGAAGCTCGATATCACCGTACGTTGCCCTGTTGCCGGTTTCCGGCGGCTGACCGTGCCCACAATGCTAACAATTCCCCACAGAAAGTGTTCAGTTCCCGTACTGATAGGGTCAAAGGAATTGATTTCCACCCAACAGAGCCATGGGTGCTCACTACGCTCTACTCAGGTGAGTCCTTTGCGCAGCCACACAGAGCCCCCGTACTAACAGAACGCAACAGGTCGCGTGGAGATCTGGTCCTACGACACGGGCTCCAAGATCAAGTCCATTGACGTGACAGAGGTGCCAGTGCGCACAGGCCGTTTCATCGCCAGAAAGAACTGGATCGTCGTTGGCTCCGACGACTACCAGGTCCGCGTGTACAACTTCAACACCGGTGAGAAGATTGCCCAGTTCGAGGCCCACCCCGACTACATCCGTGCGATTGCGGTGCACCCTTCGTTGCCCTACATCCTGACCTCGTCTGACGACATGACGATCAAGCTGTGGAACTGGGACAACAACTGGAGGCTCGAGCAGACCTTCGAGGGCCACCAGCACTACGTGATGTCGCTGGCGTTCAACCCGAAGGACCCCAACACATTTGCCTCGGCCTGTCTCGACCACACCGTCAAGATCTGGTCCCTGGGCAACGCCATCCCAAACTTCACAATGGTAGCACACGAGACTAAGGGTGTCAACTTCGTGTCCTACTACCCGCAGTCCGACAAGCCGTACCTGATCACCTCCTCCGACGACAGAACCGTCAAGATCTGGGACTACCAGACCAAGTCGCTCGTGGCCACGCTCGAGGGCCACTCGGCCAACGTGTCGTTCGCCATCTTCCACCCAGACCTGCCAATCATCATCTCCGGTTCCGAGGACGCCACAGTCAAGATCTGGAGCTCGGTGACCTACAAGCTCGAGAAGACGATGAACTACGGCCTGGAGAGGGCGTGGTGCATATCCACGGGCTCCTCTTCGAACTCCATCGCCGTGGGCTACGACGCCGGCTTCGCAGTATTATCGCTGGGTAACGACGAGCCCCGCCTGTCCATGGACTCTGTGGGAAAGCTCGTATGGGCCAAGAACAACGAGGTGTTCTCCTCGGTGGTGAAGGAGTCGAAAGACTTCGAGGACGGTGAGACTCTGCCACTGTCGTCAAAGGAGATGGGAACCTTGGAGGTCTTCCCTACCTACCTGAAACACTCTCCGAACGGTCGTTTTGTCGCTATCACGGGTGATGGCGAGTATCTCGTCTACACAGCACTGGGCTGGAGAAACAGACACTTCGGTACAGCCCAGGACTTTGTTTGGTCGCCAGACTCAAACACGTACGCCATCAGAACCAACGACGAGGGCGTACAGGTGTACAAAAACTTCAAGCAGAAGCCAAACTGCGACATCAACCACATGAGCGGTGTCTCCAAGATCTTTGGCGGTGCTTTGCTTGCCACCAAGTGCCAGACCTACGTCCACTTCTTTGACTGGGAGTCTGGTAGCTTGGTTAGAAGAATCGATGTTGATGTTGAGCCAAATGACGTCATTTGGTCTGATTCCGGTGACTTGGTCTTGATCACCTCGTCTGAAGCATCGTTTGTTCTGAGATTTGACAGAGACGTGTTCACAGAGGCTCTCGAGGCCGGCACGATTGACGAGGACGACGGTGTTGAGGAGAGTTTCGACGTTGTCTGTGAGGTGAACGAGCCTGTCACGTCCGGTAAGTGGGTCGGTGATGTCTTGATCTTCACCACCGCTTCCAACAGACTGAACTACCTCGTCGGTGGTAAGGTCTACAACATCGCACACTTTGACAAGACCAACTACGTGTTAGGCTACTTGGAGCGTGACAGCAGAGTCTACGTCTCTGACAAGGACATCAACGTGTCGAGCTACCACCTGCCTCTGACCGTCTTGGAGTACCAGACATTGGTGCTAAGAGGCGAGCTGGAACAGGCCAATGCCGAGTACCTGGACAAGATCGATCAAGATGACCTGCTCAAGATCTCAAGATTCTTAGAGGCCCAGGACTACTTGGAGGAGGCCCTGAAGATCTCCCCAGACACAGATCAGAAGTTCGACATTGCCCTGAAGATCAAGAACTTTGACATTGCCCACGAGATTGCCCTTGAAGACGACACCGAGCACAGATGGAAGTCACTTGGTGACCTGGCTCTCGCATCCTTCAAGTTCAAGCTCGCCAGCGAGTGTTTCGAGAAAGCACACGACATCGAGACTCTGTTCCTCCTATATACCTCTTTGAACAACAAGACAAAGCTTTTAGAGCTTGCGGAGGTTGCCCAGTCAAAGGGTAAGTACAATGTTGCCTTCAACTGTTACTGGACCGCTGGTGACATAGCTAAGGCCGTTGAATTGCTCAATTTGAGCGATAGACCTGTGGAGGCTTCCTTCCTCGGCCTGAACTATGGCGCAGATGTTGCCAAGTCGATCGAGCTCTGGAAGAAGAGCTTGAGCTCAGTAGGAAAAGATGCCATCGCACAGAGAATTGCCACACCTCCTGTTGTTGAAGACTTGGTGGATTTGAAAGATGATCTTCCAGCAGAGGTTGAGGCATAGACCCCTGGTATATAATTAGCACGCTCCCACATAAAACGTTAACTTTTTTTTAGCTTTACCATCGCATGTAGTAGTCGTAACAGGTTCATTAGATTCTATAAAAGGGGTATTAGGTAAATACTTCTAGCTTGTCGATGTCCTTTCTCTTGCCAATTGCAACAAAGTAGCACTCCTTAGACTCAGCTCTGCAAGCTTCCGGCTTGAATCTAACTACCCTGCTGAAGACCTTGTTGAGTCTCTTCTCTAGGCCTTTGTCCTCCGGTCCCGTATAGAACTTACAGGTAAACGAGCCACCAGGCTTCAGTATATCAATTGCAAGGATAAGAGCAGCATCGCAGAGATCCTGGGGAGGTGTTAGTATTCTTCTGTAGCTTTCGTTCCGGTGTGTACTTACAATGCTTCCCGAATGGTCCTTCACGGCGACACCACTGGTATTAAGCATCCTATTATATGGAGAATTAGTCGTGTTGTTCCAATATCTGACGGGAGGAATGATCGGTGCATACATATCACTTAGGATTAAATCCACTGGCATTCTGTCTGAGTCTTTTAGCTTTCCAATGGCACTGTCCATGATATCGTCCTGGCTTTCTTGTCGTTCATAGTCAATGTAGCTTTGCAACTCGTCTTCTTCCTTTTGGTGTGTTAGGAAGAACTGCTGGATTAGGGCATGGGTCTTTTTACTCAAGATATTTGCCTGTAATGCGGATGCACCCTTTGGTGGTTGTGCTGGGATGATATCGACTCCTAAGATCTCTCCATTGGGAGCAGTCTTCTCAACGGCCACTTGGGTCCAAGCACCTGGGGCAAACCCAAGATCAACGATTTTTTGATTTGGCTTGAAAAGTTTGAACTTGTCATTGATCTGTAAGAGCTTGAACGCAGCCCTTGATTTGTAGTCTTGAAATTTGGCTTCTTTAGTATACCGGTCATTATTCTGTCTGTTGAGCCACTTGCTAGAAGATGCTGACTTCTTGGAAGCATAGAACCGAACAGACTGCCAAAGAACGGATACCAATGGACTTTGGTGCCTCGTGCTAAGCATTTTTATTTATATTTCAATCCAATGCCTCTCTGGTCAATCAACCAATTTGTGACACAATTCTTCCCACTTTCATTTTACGCGTCAGCTCGTTATTATTCACTTTTGAGGTTACTATGGTAACGACAACGGGAAAAAAAGAACGGATTCGCGTGATTCGCGGAAGCGTGCGCGAATAAATCTAGTTCGTGGTTTGCTGACGCGCGAAATCGTTTGATATGGGGATGCATCGGTGCCTTAGGGATACACCGGTGGTAGGGCCACTACGTATAGATAAGTGGCAAATTATAACTAAGGAGCATAATTTTCCAAGTAGATCTTTATTAACTGGAGTGCGAATTGGCTTTGGCTCACTCTGTTAGTTCACTCCCGAAGTTCTGCCTAAAGATATCATATCGAATTGGCTGCTGTTTTCTCTTTTTTTCGCTGTGACTGCTGATTTCTCAAAGTGGTTGCCCTAAACAGATGTCTGGATGTTGAAATCTAAAGCCCTAGGTCGCGCCCTGCCCGAGACTCCTGCGCGGCACCCTCTGAAAAATTTCACAGCTTCTCACACACACTCTGTGGCATATTACTTTTCTTTCTTTCTCTATCCGTCGCAAGCCACCCAGGACCACCAAGTAATTGGAAGACAGATTAACAAAACAAGATGTCTAAGATCTCCACATCCCAGGTTAGAGAGCACGTCAAGGCTGTCTTGACTTACTCCACCGAGACCAAGAAGAGAAACTTCTTGGAGACCGTTGAGCTCCAAGTTGGTCTTAAGAACTACGACCCACAGAGAGACAAACGTTTCTCTGGTTCTTTGAAGTTGCCACAGGTCCCAAGACCAAACATGTCCATCTGTATCTTCGGTGATGCTTTCGATGTCGACAGAGCCAAGTCCTGTGGTGTTGATGCCATGTCTGTTGAGGATTTGAAGAAGTTGAACAAGAACAAGAAGCTCATCAAGAAGTTGGCTAAGAAGTACACTGCTTTCATCGCCTCCGAGGTTTTGATTAAGCAGGTTCCAAGACTTCTTGGTCCACAGTTGTCCAAGGCTGGTAAGTTCCCAACCCCAGTCTCCCACAACGATGACTTGTACTCTAAGGTCCAGGATGTTAAGTCTACCATCAAGTTCCAGTTGAAGAAGGTCTTGTGTCTCGCCGTTGCCGTTGGTCACGTTGAGATGGAGGAGGACATCTTGGTCAACCAGATCATGATGGCTGTTAACTTCTTGGTTTCTTTGTTGAAGAAGAACTGGCAGAACGTTGGTTCCTTGGTCATCAAGTCCTCTATGGGTCCATCCCAGAGATTGTACTAAGCCCGAGGTAACCTCAGCTTCATTTGTATAAATCGTATTCATGTGTTTTGTACATTAAAAACTTGTAGTTGTATATAGTCATTTGCTTTCGCTTACCCATATCATTACATCTACTAACAGCTTTACTACTTAGAGATTTACTTATATATAAATCATGTATAACACTAAAAATTTTCAAAAACACAAAAAAACCCTTAACCCTTGAACTTCTCGTCTTCAGAGCTCTCCAAGATATTGTCGATATGGTCAGCTTTCTCACCTTCCATAACAACGTCTCCACTCGACAATGTATTTCTTGGACCACGGTAAGTCTTGTGAGCATATGTAATGTAGTACAAGAATGACAAGAGCCAAGTACCACCAGTAATAACAATTGTGTAGTTCATCGTCTCCTTATCAACAGTTCTTGTTGTTGGGAACATCGCCATGATAATGGTGAAATTTGTGAACAACACGGTGAAGATGTTAACGATTGGAGAGATGACATCACCCATGTAGAAAGTACCAGGCTTGAATCTCACACTTTCATCCTTAGACCAAGTTCTGTAAAGTCTAAGCATGATTGGAGTTTGCCATGCGAAGTAGTTACCACAAATGTAAAGAGTGAAGAGGGCATTAGCAGCAGTAGAACCAATGAGACACAAACAACCGAGGACCAAAGCCAAGCAACCACCAAAGATGATAGCTCTGATTGGAACTTTGAGCTTTGAGTTGACAACCTTCACGAAAGACGAGAATGGCAAACCGTTATCTCTGGAGAAAGCCCAAATCTGTCTTGAGGTAGCAGTGATTGTAGAGGCACCCATCAACCACTGGCAAATACAGATCAAAACCATGAAGGCAATGGTCCATCTCTTTCCCATGGCATCGTAGATCAATTGAGCCATTGGTTGACCAGAACCGGTGTTGACAATAGAATCCAAGTCTTGACTGACACAGAAACCACAAACGATCAAGATGATGAAACCGAGAATACCAGTAGCACTGATGGAACCCAAGATACCAATTGGCACATTTCTAGTGGCATTGTGAGCTTCCTCTGACATGTGGACACAGGAATCGAAAGCACCAATGGTCCAAATAGCAGGCATAAATCCATTGTAGACCCAAGCCCAACCAGTAGGCCAATCGGTCAAGTTTTGGGTGTTAGCAAAGACCCAAGCACCACTGTTCTTGTCCTTGGTACCAACCAAAAGAGCAATGATGAAGAAGATAACCAAGAAAATGTTACAGAAGACGGAAATGGATTGTAACTTAGCAACACCGTAAGAGGCAATACAAGCAGTGACGACGTGGGAAATGATACAAGCAGCGTAGACACCGTAGACAATACCATTTGACATGTTAAAATCACCATCCTTGGCAATATAAACAATTGACAAGACCTCTTTGGCAAAACCGTAATCAATAGAACACAATGCACCTGTCAAAGCGATAGAATTGGTGTTACCGACAACGAATGATAATGGAACTCTCAACCAATCTGGAGAATAGTGGTAAGTCCAGTAGTAAAGACCACCAGCTGTTGGAATAGCAGAAGCCAGTTCTGACATACAGAGACCAATACAGAAGATACAGCAAGAAGCAATTGCCCAACCCCAGAGAGCACCATTAATGGAATAACACTGACCCAAGACTGATGCGATGGAGGGTAAAACGGACATAATTGAGAAAGCAACACCAATCATGTTGAAAGGACCAAAGTGACGTTTCAGCTCATGCTTGTAACCAGCCAAAGCCAAGATCTCATCATCGTCTAAGTGATCCTGAGCAGCAGCTCTCGCATCGATTGGAATATGCGAATGAACATCACGGATAGCAGATTTCTGAGCATCCAAATCCGTGTTCAGAGCCTGTGATGTAAGAGACTTGAGTCTATTAGAGAGCACTGCTGTGATTTGTGGAGAGGACATAATTAGCTCACTCTTAGTATCAGGCTTTGTCTTTCCCTAAACAAAAGTGGTGTGAGCATATTTAAGAGGAACGTGGTATGATTATATAAAGAACGAAACAGAACCTATAGATAAAGAGGACCCGAAACTGATCTGCGCATATCTATCTCTTTGAGGGGGAATTTAATGGAACCTGGAGATTAGGGTATCGTGCATATTGGACGTATGGAGGCAGGCATATCGAGGCAAGCGTTCTTTACTAGCCGACTCTTACTAAGAGATAAAAAAACGGTAAAGATGTGCTTCATATCCGAGTAATAGAGTAGACATAGCAAGGAGAGTGTGTGAGATGAGCTTATCGTGCATACGGCGCGATTCGGGCCCCTATAGTTTTCCACGCAAGCTACTAATACACCCGGAAGAATTGAAATATGAACACATTTTATTGGCTACATATCATCTGTAAGTATAGAAGTACCGGCCATGCATGACACATTTCTTTTCTTTTATGTTATCTTTTCATTGATTTTCCCTCCATATGCAGGAGATCTTCCACCGTGAAAAATAAATAGAAAACCCTCTCTAAACCGTTGACATGATAAATTCATTGGGCTTAACCTACAGTAATTCATTTTATATCTTCTTTGAAATTTTCTAGAAGGATTTCTATTTCTAAGAAAATTCATCCATACAAAGCTCAAATCTCTCCCCCATTATCAGTTCCAATGATCTCCCATCTGTGTGGTTGGCCCATCGCTGATAAGCCGAATACGGGAACTCGGAGCACCGCACCCGTATACAGAAGGGGCCAAAGAGGAAACTCGGTGCCATCCGTGCTCGCTTATAGAGAAGCCACATTTTAAAGTGAAATATACATAAACAAATTTGAGCATTTTGGTTCTTGGAAAGTGTTTTGGTTCTCCTAAAACCGAACCATCTCCTCTTATCTTATGGACTTCATGGATATCACGGATTATAGGGATTGGTAAAAAGCAGTATCACATTTCTTTTGTAGATTATATAGCAAGGTCACAAACCTTTATCTGTACATACAGTCATCTTCAAGCTTTGAAGAGTTTAGCCCTTCTTCATATCGTTAATAATATCCAGCTTTTCATCATCAACGGCCTCTAAAACACCCAATGTGTTTCTTGGTCCATAGAAGGACTTGTGGGCCAGTGTGTAATACCACACAATAGAGAAGATCCAAACAGCACCCATAATGACAATGGTATAGTTCATTGATTCCTTATCAACAGACTTTGAAGATGGCATGAATCCCATGATGATACAGAAAGTTGTGAAAAGACAAGTAATGATACTGACAATTGGAGACCATGTATCACCCAAGTAGAAAGGACCAGGCTTGAATCTTAAAGACTCATCCTTACAGTACGTTCTATACACTTTCAGCATGATTGGAGTTTGCCATGCGAAGTAGTTACCACAGATAGCCAAAGAGAATAAGGCATTGGCAGCAGTAGAGCCAATCAAGCACAAAAGACCAACGACAATTGCAAGTGTCCCTGTGAAACAGATGGCTCTAATTGGAACTTGAAGTCTAGAATTAACGACCTTCAAGAAAGACGAGAACGGTAAGCCATTATCTCTTGCGAAAGCCCAGGCCTGTCTTGACGTAGCAGTAATAATAGAAGCACCCATAAGCCATTGACAAATAGAAATCAAAACCATGAAGGCAATGGTCCATTTCTTTCCCAGGGCATCGAAGATCAATTGAGCCATTGGCTGGCCGGATGCTGTTCCAATAATTGATTCCAAATCTGGATTTACACAGAAACCACAGACTATCAAAATTATAAATCCAAAGAGCCATGTTGCTGCAATTGACCCTAAGATTCCAATTGGGACGTTCTTCGTAGCGTCATGACTCTCCTCTGACATATGAACACAAGAATCGAAAGCACCGATGGTCCAAATTGCTGGCATAAATCCGTTATAGATCCAAGCCCAACCAGCTGGCCAGTCAGTTAAGTTTTGGAAGTTACCAAATACAAACTCTCCAGAATTTTTGTTCTTAGTACCAACAAGCATCACAATAACGAAGAAGATCACTAAAAAGACGTTACAAAAGACAGAAACGGATTGTAGTTTAGCAATACCATATGAAGCAATACAAGCAGTTGCGACATGGGAAACGATACAAGCAACAAAAACACCGTAGATCATTCCGTTTGTCATGTTAAAGTCACCATCCTTAGCAATATAGACAATCGATAAGACCTCTTTAGCAAAACCATAGTCAATTGAGCATAATCCACCTGTTAAAGCCAGTGTATTAGTATTACCAACGACAAATGACAATGGAACTCTTAGCCAATCTGGAGAATAGTGGTAAGTCCAATAATAAAGACCACCGGCTGTTGGAATAGCAGAAGCCAGTTCTGACATGCAGAGACCAATCAGGAAGATGAAACCCGAGGAGACCAACCAGCCCCAGAGTGCACCATTAATAGAGTAGCAGTAGCCTAACACCGATGCGATAGAAGGTAGAACGGACATAATGGAGAAAGCAACACCAATCATATTGAAGGGACCAAATTGACGTTTCAGTTCGTGTTGATAACCAGCCAAGGCTAAGATATCATCATCTCCTAGTCTCTGATCAATAGCAGCTCTGGAATCGATCGGAATATGCGAATGAACATCACGGATTCTCGACTGCTGTGCCTTAATGTCTGTGTTGAGAACCTGTGAGGAGATGGATCTCAGCCCATCGGACAACGCAGCAGACACCCTTGGTGAGTCCATTTCTTTTCGCTCTTGTGTTTTTATCCTCTCTCTTTTGCCAAACACTTGCCACAGTGAATAAAGCCCATGGTTTATATACTTTTTCTTTGCTGTATGTAAGGGGATCTCTCTCCGCAAGTTCGTGCTGCTTGGGGGGCCATGGAGATCTCCCCGCATGGAGTGTCTCAATGCGGTTATCCGCTGCATAAGAAAATACGAGGCAGCACAAAAGAAAGCTGACACAGCCATGACGGATGCACAGTTTGACTAGCAAAATTGGAAGCATTTTGAGGTACGGTTAAATGTGACTCCCCGGTCTCTCGTTTCCGTTCAAAAAGGCCACTTGCAGCCGTTTAGGCGAGCCTAAAGGGGGCCTATTGTTATCGGTGATCTTATCAGAAATTATAGCCATCGCTGCTTTCCAGCGTAAAATGCTTGGCAGATTTCCGCCATCAACACTCCCAAAGGGGAAAGCGCACATAATAATAGTTACAGTTCTGTTCTTGTATGTTAGCTAAATTCAGGTGAGCCAGTGTCTTTATACAGCTGGTTTAGGTTTGAAGTCCGCGCGGAGTACGTCTACACATGAAACTACTAGCCAAAGAGGTTTCTAAATAAACATCGTATCAAATCAATAAAACTGTTGGCATAAATATTATAATTAGTTCTTCTTCTCATCATCAGAACCGAGGAGCTGATCAATCTTGTCAGCACTCTCCTCATCAATAGCATGAGCAGGTTCACTCAATGTGTTTCTTGGGCCGTAGAAAGTCTTGTGGGCCAATGTGTAGTACCACACAACAGAGAAGATCCAAACAGCACCCATAATGACAATGGTGTAGTTCATGGTTTCCTTATCGACTGTCATTGAGGATGGCAAGAATCCCATGATAATGATGAAGTTGGTGAAAAGACAAGTAATGATACTGACAATTGGAGACCATGTATCACCCAAGTAGAAAGGACCAGGCTTAAATCTCAAAGACTTATCCTTACAGTAAGTTCTATACACTTTCAACATGATTGGAGTTTGCCATGCGAAGTAGTTACCACAGACAGCCAAAGAGAATAAGGCATTAGCAGCAGTAGAACCGATCAAACATAAAAGACCAACGAAGATGGAGAGAGCACCAGAGAAGCAGATTGCTCTGATTGGAACTTGAAGTCTCTTGTTGACGACTTTCAAGAAAGAAGAGAATGGCAAACCGTTGTCTCTTGCGAAAGCCCAAGCTTGTCTTGATGTAGCAGTAATAATAGAAGCACCCATCAACCACTGACAAATACAGATCAAAACCATGAAGGCAATGGTCCACTTCTTTCCCATGGCATCGTAGATCAATTGGGCCATTGGTTGACCAGATTCAGAGTTGACAATGGAACTCAAGTCTTGGTTAACACAGAAACCACAAACGATCAAGATAATGAAACCGAAGAACCAAGTGGCACCAATAGAACCCATGATTCCAATTGGGACATTTCTGTTGGCATCGTGAGCCTCCTCGGACATGTGGACACAAGAATCGAAGGCACCAATTGTCCAGACAGCTGGCATGAATCCGTTGTAAATCCAAGCCCATCCATCTGGTAAATCTGTCAAGTTTTGGAAGTTTCTGAAAACAAAGTCACCAGAGTTCTTATTTTTTGTACCAACGAGCATGACAATGATGAAGAAAATGATGAGGAAAACGTTACAGAAGACAGAAATGGATTGTAACTTGGCGACACCATAAGATGCGATACAAGCTGTGGCAACGTGGGACACAATACAAGCGACAAAGACACCGTAGACCATACCATTTGAGATATCAAAGTCACCGTCCTTGGCGATGTAGACGATAGACAAAAGTTCTTTGGCGAAACCATAGTCAATGGAACATAAACCACCTGTCAAGGCCATGGTGTTAACGTTACCAACGACAAAAGATAATGGAATACGGAAAGAATCTGGAGAGTAATGGTAAGTCCAGTAGTAAAGACCACCAGCTGTTGGAATGGCTGAGGCTAATTCTGACATACAGATACCAATCAAGAAGATGAAACCTGAAGAGACCAACCAACCCCAGAGTGCACCATTAATGGAATAACAGTAGCCTAACACCGATGCGATAGAAGGTAAAACGGACATAATTGAGAAAGCAACACCAATCATGTTGAAAGGACCAAACTGACGCTTCAATTCATGCTTGTAACCAGCCAAAGCTAAGATATCATCGTCGTCCATTCTCTCGTCAAGAGCAGCGTTGGCATCGATTGCGACGTGTGAGTGGACATCACGGATTCCAGATAACTGGGCGTCCAAGTCGGCATTCACAGCCCTAGAAGTTATAGAACGCAGCCCATTGGAGAGCGTCGTAGAGATATTTGGAGATACAGCTGTAGACTTCATACTAGAAGCTTTGACCTATGAGTAAGAAAGTGATGTGCAGAGAGTCATACATCAGGGGGGATTTAAGGCATGTTATATACATATGCATTGACTACGTTAGTTTCTTTTTTTTGCTCATAGCTTATGGCACGACAGCCGCGTAAATCTTTTCATTAGATAGCGTTGTGATACGAGATGTACCCGATAAGAGTGGTAACGCCGGTGCTTTTCTAGAACGAAAAGGAAGATATAATTTTCCAACGGTTTTTGTCAAATTTTTTATGTACGGACTGCTGCTTAACTGTACAGCTTTTGACAGCATTTGACAGGTTGGTAGTATCGTCTATTTTCTTCTATACAGTCGTACCAGTTAGTTAGTTGCAATTCTATAATCTACGTCTTTTACTGTTGGCCATGGTATCCAACGACCCTCTCTAAGCTTCCTTACATTGGGAAAGTTCTTCGAAAACAGAAAGTGATACGCCACAGGACGCTTGGTTGAGCAAAAGAGTGCCGTAGACCGGTGGTTTTCTTCCCCTGGGGCGGCAGTTGCACTTTTTGGGGCGGGGGGCTCAGGGCGGAATTCCGGCTCTTGGCTAGCACTTGGCGCACTTGGCACAATTCTTTGTTCACTCCCCCTTTGTTTTGCTCATTGTGGGCCCCGTTTTCTCATTGTCTCTAAGCTTCTCTTTAAATGCCTTCTCCAATTCCAGCTTCTTTATTAGTAGTCTTTTAAGCTTTTACACTCTCGTCTTTCTCCTCTTTACTCGCTGGGCGGCGCGGGCTGCGTCCCAATATGGAACAGCCCGAGCGGTGTCGCTCACACAGTCTACAGCTCCAGCCCTACCACTCACCCCCACCCACCATAGGCCAGAGAGAGAAGGGCCCCTCAAGCAAAATACGGGGGATGCTTAGGAAAGAGAGGGACACAGAGAATCTGCGCGCGCAAAAGTCTAAATCGTGTTGTAAGCTCCTTGTAGCTGAGCCCGCCAAAACCACACACATTGTCAGATAGGGGAGATAATTGTTCTGAGATGCACCCCATATGGTCTGACATATAGCGCATATCACCGTTGGATATTTTTTATTATAGATAACGGCTGTCAAGTGACAATTGTCGTCCTGCTTACTTATTATGGACAATTGTGGACCCAGTTTGTAGCTTTAAGTCTTACGGCCGATCATTTATACCCATCAATAATGATTGACATTACATAAGCATTACATGAAGATTACATAAACGTTCAAGCCTCTGAGTTCTAACCGGTTGCTCTAATTATCCCTGAGTAGGCAGGTGGCTCCCCGGTAAGGGTCTCCCCAGCGCAAGGGTCTCCCCAGTGGAAAGCCTAACGGGGTTCTCGGTAGTCCTGGTGAGTAAAATTCGGGCCGAGTTGGGACGAATTTTTCCAATCTTCAAAGGATTTTGAAACTTTGGTTAGAGATACTTTTGAAAAAACTTTGATATTTATATCATTGCCATGTCTTAATCAAAGTCTAATCAAATAATCCAGTGGTATGCTTTTCAATATATGGTCTCTATATGAAAAATATTGATATTTCGGTAATACCTCTCTATCGGTTCAATCTGCAGCAACACCCGAACACCAACAGATAAATATAGAGATCAACTTTCCATGCCACGGTTAGTTTCCCCCCTTTCCATGTAAGAGTTGAGAAAAACGCTCTCTAACGTTCATACACGGGGTAAACTACAGATACAAAGAAAGATGCAACACTCACAAGGTGCAAAGACAAGTCTTTGGGGCAAGATGCGCTCCTCGACAAAGCAATTATCATCGTCGTTGGCAAATCTCTCATTACGAACAGAACATGACGGAGACTCTGAAGAGTCGACACTGATTCATAAGGCATTGGTCAATAGGTACATTGAGAAGAATGAGTCTTTTCCTGAATGGTTAGGTGTCTCTGTCTCCCAGCAACAACAGCTTCAACAGGAGCAGCATTCTAAGCATTCACAGCAGCAGCAGTATCAACCACAACAGCAGCATCAGCAACAGCAACAACAACATCAACAGCAGCATCAGCAGCAGCATCAGCATCAGCAGCAACCAAGACCTGCACCATCATCAACAGCAGATAAGTATAGAAGGGCACCTGCTTCATCATCATTTAAGGACATTTACAACAGAACACCAGCTGCCTCTGCACATCAACAACCTACAAGGCCCTCATGGGGACAACCTTCTAATAGTTTCAATGGCAGCCATAGTGCTAATGTGAACTCTAATGTAAGCTCTAATGATGATAAAGGGTCTGCTATAAGAGACAGATTGAAAAGAAACAATTACAGATCAAGCTTTGGAGTTTGAATCTATGTGTCCAAGAAGGGTTTACTAGTAAGCTCACTATGTACCCTAATACTTTTAATGACCCTACAAAAAAATATACAATAATCAAGCTAAGCAGCATATATACATCCGCTAAAATACCCTATTAAATTGCATTGCAGATGTTAGAGTACTATATAAAACTAAGCTCATCGTACTAAAACGTATGCGGAATTGGCTTCCCGTGCGGAATTCGGTTTCCGCGCGGGCATGGACTGTGATGGATATGAGAAGGCGAGACCTTATTAACATATAAAAGCACAACAGCAGCACTCTACCTTTTCCATATTCTGTTCTCCCAGTTATTCAAGAGGTTGGTTATAGAATTAAGATGACTGGCAAGATTCGTATTGCCATCGATAGAGGTGGAACATTCACAGATTGTGTTGCAAGTGCTCCACAGGCCGATGGGGAAGATATCAAGACCGTTATCAAGCTTCTATCGGTTGATCCAAACAACTATCCAGATGCGCCATTGGAAGGTATTAGACGTTTGCTGGAACAGTTTACACAGAAGGAGATCCCTCGTGGAACTCCATTGGACACCTCAGTTGTTGAAAGTATAAGAATGGGTACTACCGTTGCTACCAATGCATTGTTGGAACGTAAAGGTGAACGTTGTGCCCTTATTACAACCAAAGGTTTCAAGGACTGTCTTGTCATTGGTGACCAGACACGTCCAAGAATCTTTGACTTGAAGATTGAGAAGCCAAGTCTTTTGTATGAGACCGTTGTTGAAGTTGATGAAAGAGTCACACTCGAGGATTACTCCGAGGACCCACAAATGACCACCACCGAACCTACTGAAGATGGCTCATTGGTTAAGGGTTTGTCCGGTGAAACCGTCAGGGTTCTCAAGACACCTGACTTACAGGAAATCGAATCAACATTGCGTGTTCTCTACGCAACAGGTATCAGATCTGTTGGTATTGCCTTGTTACACTCTTACACATTCCCACAGCACGAGAAGCTTATTGGTGAAGTCGCAGCTAAGATCGGTTTCACTCACATTTCACTTTCCTCTGAGTTATCTCCAATGGTGAAACTTATCCCAAGAGCTAACTCCTCAATAGCTGATGCTTACCTTACCCCAGAGATCAAGAACTACCTTAATGGATTCACCTCAGGCCTTGAAGATAAGAAGCAGGCCAAGATCGAATTCATGAAATCCGATGGTGGTCTTGTTGATGCTTCCAAGTTCTCTGGTCTTGCTGCTATTCTCTCTGGTCCTGCCGGTGGTGTTGTTGGTTACTCAGCTACCTGTTACGATGAAAAGAACCAGATTGGTCTTATCGGTTTCGATATGGGTGGTACATCTACAGATGTCTCGAGATTTGGAGGTTCTTATGAGCATGTCTTTGAAACTACCACAGCAGGTGTCACCATTCAATCTCCACAGCTTGATATCAACACCGTTGCAGCAGGTGGTGGTTCCAGATTATTCTGGAAGAATGGTCTCTTTGTTGTTGGTCCAGAGTCTGCTTCTTCTCATCCGGGTCCATCATGTTACAGAAAGAATGGTCCATTGACTGTCACTGACGCCAACTTGATTCTCGGAAGATTAATCCCAGAGTTCTTCCCAAAGATCTTTGGTCCAAATGAGGATGAGTCCCTTGATGAAGTCGTTACTAAGAAGAACTTTGAAATCCTTACTAAGGAGATCAATGAAGAGTTGGGTTCCCAGTTAACAGTTGAAGAGGTTGCTTACGGATTCATCAAGGTTGCCAACGAAACAATGGCTAGACCAATCAGACAGCTCACAGAGGCTAAGGGTCATGTCGTTTCACAGCATAGACTTGTCACATTTGGTGGTGCTGGTGGTCAGCACGCTGTCGCTGTCGCTGAGTCCTTGGGTATTGACACCGTTTTAGCTCACAGATTCTCTTCTGTCTTATCAGCTTATGGTATTTTGCTTGCAGATGTTGTTGAAGAGGCTCAGGAGCCATGTTCAGTTGTCCTCAATGCTAAGAACCAAGGCGAGGTTGATGCTAGATTTGACTCCCTTGTTAAGAGTACATCGGAGAAGCTCATTGCTCATGGATTCACACAGAAGGACTTAAAATTCGAGAAATACTTGAACTTAAGATTCAGAGGTATGGAAACACCATTGATGGTTCCAGAGAACAAATCCAGTACATTCACTGATGAGTTCCTCGCCTTGCACAAGAGAGAGTTTGGATTTGTCTTTGATGACAAGGACATCATTGTCGATGATGTTAGAGTTCGTGCCATTGGTAACACTCATGCTGAAACTGGTAAGGGAATTGATGATGAGCTTGCTTCAGTTACTATCTCTGATGTTGATTCTTCAAAAGCCCACTTCAGTAAACAAGTTTACTTTGAGACTGGTCATGCTTTGACACCTGTCTATCGTTTGGAAGATCTCTCCATTGGTGAGAAGATTCACGGTCCAGCTATTCTTGCCGATGGAACTCAAACTAACGTTATCCCTCCAAATGCCACTGCTACTATCCTTTCTCAGCATGTCTTTATTAAGATTGAACATACCAACGCTACAAAAGCCAACACTGAGACTGTTGATCCAATTCTTTTATCCATTTTCTCTCACAGATTCATGGATATTGCTGAACAAATGGGTAACCAATTGAGAAAGACCTCTGTCTCTACAAATGTGAAGGAACGTCTTGATTTCTCATGTGCTCTCTTTGATCCAGAAGGACAACTTGTTGCCAATGCACCACACGTTCCAGTTCATTTGGGTTCTATGTCAACAGCTATCAAGGCTCAAGCCAAGATTTGGGAAGGTAAGTTGAAGCCAGGTGACGTTATTGTCTCCAATCACCCAGAGGTTGGTGGTACCCATTTGCCTGATATCACAGTTATCACACCGGCTTTCAAGGATGGTAAGATTATCTTCTACGTTGCCTCTAGAGCTCACCATGCTGATATTGGTGGTACTTTACCAGGTTCTATGCCTCCAAACTCTAAGGAATTGTACGAGGAGGGTGCTGCTATTTATTCAGAGTTGCTTGTTAGTGAGGGTAAGTTCAATGAGGAGAGGATTGTTGATTTATTATTAAATATTCCAGCTTCTTATCCTGGCTGTTCAGGTACAAGAAGATTGAGTGATAACCTGAGTGATTTGAAGTCTCAGATCTCTGCTAATCAAAAGGGTATCTCATTGATTGAGAAGCTTGTTAATGAATTCACATTGGACGTCATTTGGGTTTACATGGAGGCTATCCAAGACAATGCTGCTGTTACTGTGCAAAAGAGATTGATGGAATTGAAGGACAAGTACGGTTCTTCCTTCGGTTGTGAAGATTACATGGATGATGGTTCTACTATCAAACTTCAAGTAACTTTAGGACCAGAAGGTAATATCTTTGATTTCACAGGTACTTCTCCACAAATGTATGGTAATTTGAATGCTCCTGAAGCAATCACAAACTCTGCTTTACTTTACTGTTTGAGATGTCTTGTTAACGAAAATATTCCTTTGAATCAGGGTTGTCTTCGTCCAGTAAAGATCATCATCCCTAAGGGTTCTATCCTGTCTCCATTGAAAGGTGCTGCTGTCGTTGGTGGTAATGTTATGACCTCTCAGCGTGTCACAGATGTCATTTTGAAGGCTTTCAGAATCCAAGCCGATTCTCAAGGTGATTGTAACAACTTGACCTTTGGTACTGGTGGTAATGACTCTGGTGTCTACGTTCAAGGATTCGGTTACTACGAGACTATTGGTGGTGGGCATGGTGCCGGTGATGGCTGGGATGGTATCTCAGGTGTGCATACAAATATGACCAACACAAGAATGACTGATGTTGAAGTCTTTGAGAGACGTTATCCAGTCATCTTGAAAGAATACTCCTTAAGAAAGGGGTCTGGTGGTAAAGGTAAGTACACAGGTGGTGATGGTGTTATTAGAGACATTGAATTCAGATCTCCAGTTAAGTGTTCTATTCTCAGTGAAAGAAGAGTTATCGCTCCACGTGGTATTGAAGGTGGTGAAGATGCTCAGAGAGGTGAGAACTTATGGGTCAAGAAGGATGGACATGTCATTAACATTGGTGGTAAGAACACCGTTCAAATGGAAGTTGGTGATAGAATCATTATTAAGACACCGGGTGGTGCTGGATATGGTCAAAAGGTTTAGAGATTTATATCTATCTATATTACGTAATTTACAGACCTATGGGAAACTGTAGTACACCTCATGGTAAATGAAACAGCAACTCTGAACATTACGCAAGAAATCTTTGCTGTATATAAAGTGTAATGGATTTCCCATATTTCATGGTTTATCTTGTTACTTGTTGAACAAGATAAAGCTATAAAACAATGGATAAATTTAACAAGGACTTGGACGATATTAAGAAAGACCCTTCAAAGGCTGCAGGGATCCTAAAGGATGAGAGTAAGAACTTCGGAGGCTCGGCCGGTGGTACTGATACCTCAAAGAAGGAGTCTGGCTCTAACGACGACAAGCTCATGGACCAGGCTAAGGACATGTACCAGAAGTACTCCGAGGATCAGTAAACGACGGGTTGCTAGTCACATCATCGGGCCATTTCCCCTTTTTGCTATATAACTTCTTTTAATATTATTTTTCTACAACTTCTTTGGAACTACTTAGTCAATAGACCTTAATAATGGACTAGAACTCAGAGGAAGGTGTGGTTGCTATCTGTTGCACCCTTCCAAGACCTGGTGAGTCTGGGACTTGCGACCTGCAGCACAATGAAATGACACATTCGAGAGCCCAGAGTACCCGGGCTGACCTTTGCTGTTAAAGGGGTGGCATTTGAGGCTTTTTCTAACAAACTTTAATGCCATTGCTAACTCAAAAGGAAAGTGTACGTAGCAAGTCTGAGTGGCGTGTGGCTTGTAGCGTTTTCGGTTGGGTGGTTAGCGGGTGGGGCTTTTTAAGGGGTTCTTAGTCCGTCAGGGACGGGTCAGGGGATGCTTTGTAGCAATTAAGAAATGACCTGGATAGAACGGACAAGTTCCATAGCAAAGGAGCCCCTGTCTTTGATTCGCTCGGTCTTAACACGCTTGTTCTAGAAAGTCATCCGTTTCATCTCGTTTAAGAAGAATCTTAACACCCCTCTACGAGCCCCTTTTTTTAACCCCTTACCCCGTGTTCTTAGCCTTTAAGCACTTAGCCTGACCAGATGACATACCCTCCCATCCAACCGATCTGAGCCGTAGCAATTATCATTGTTCTCTGTTTGAGATTGGAGGGTCCTATTTGTCTTTTTCAACTGAATCGATCGAGGCTCGAGTAAGGAAGTTAGTATCAATTGTGTCTCGGTACACGGATCTCAACACCCCAATTGCAAAATGCTCAATTAATCACACTTTGAGTTTAATATCACTTTTGATGTAATAGCAATAGTGTTGCCCGCCAAATGACTCCTTTAAATTACATGGGCCTAGTCTCTTTTTTGGCTTATTCTTAGCAACTTGGTGTTTCAAACACAAACTGCTACGAACACTCTGAGCATGGTGTTCAATCAACGTAAAGAGGTGTACTTCCCAATTGACCGTGTGTCTCTAGCAAAGCAACTAATTAAACTGAACATTGACCTCTGTATAATCTATAAAAGCTGAGGTAATCCTTGTAGAAACCAAATATTCAATTCCCTCTTCAGATTATCTCAAGCAGTATACAACTAAAACTAACAAACTACGATGTCCGGATTCATTGATAAAATCGCTAACAAGATGCAAGGTGGCCAAAGCCATGACTCTCAAGACCAAGAAGATTTCTCTGGTCGTTCTGGTCAACGTTCTGGTCAACAGAACCTCGCTTCTGCTGGTGGTCGTGACCAACAGTTCTCTACTCAGTCTGGTCAGAATGATGACTATGGTGACAACACCCAATTTAACTCTGGTCGTCAGGGTGGTTCAGGTCTGGATAATGATGGGCTTCTCGGTACTACTGGCCGTTCTAAGCACTCTTCAGGTCAACGTTCTGGTTTGGAGGATGAGTTTTCTACTCAGCAAGAGTCTGCTGGTCGTCAGACTAGATCCCAGGCTGGTTCTGGGATGATGGGCTCCGGTCAAGGTCAAGGTCAAGGTCAAGGTTCATTTTCTGATAAGACTCAAGACATGGGAAGAAGAGGCGTTGACAGGGGCGTCCAAGAGGGCGAGAAGTATATCAACCGTAACCTCTAAGTTCCGTTGGAGTTGTCCATGGGCTTGGTAACTAAGCTTTGAGTTTTTTTTCTTATTTTTTGAGTAACTTTCTATTCACTTGGGAAACGCTGACTTGTCCAATGTCTCTCCAAGTGTCCACTTTTTTATATATCAGTTATAACAATTTTTACCATTTCCTTAATTCGTAATTCAAACAGTACAATGCAGCAGATGCATAATTCAGGGGCATGGTTAGGACACTAAACAATAGATCTTGGAGTTGATAGTAAAACACAATTACACTACAATAAATTTCTGATAAAGCTATATCAATTAACTAAAACAGAGTAGGCTATGAAATAGTTTTTTAGTAGTCGTTGTTGTTACCACCGTAGGAGTCGTTGTTACCACCACCGTAGGAGTCGTTGTTACCACCACCGTAGGAGTCGTTGTTACCACTGCCATAAGAGTCGTTGTTACCACCGTAGGAGTCATTGTTACCACCGTAGGAGGCTTTGTTACCACCATAAGAGTCGTTGTTATCATTGGAACCATAAGAATCTGAGTTACCTCTACCAGAGCCGTAAGAATCATTGTTATCATTGGAACCATAAGAGTCTGAGTTACCTCTACCAGAGCCGTAAGAATCATTGTTATCATTGGAACCATAAGAATCTGAGTTACCTCTACCAGAGCCGTAAGAATCATTGTTATCATTGGAACCATAAGAGTCTGAATTACCTCTACCAGAGGAACCGTATGAATCATTGTTGGAGCCATAAGACTGCTGGTTGTCATTGTTGGAACCGTAGTTGTCATTAGAAGAGCCGTAAGACTGCTGGTTATCATTGTTAGAACCATATGAGTTGTCGTTACCCGAGTTACCAGAGTTACCAGAGTTACCAGAGAATTGGTTTTTGGCAAAGTTTTCAATTTTGTCAAAGTTATCCTGACCACTCTCGTCTCTGTCACCTTTCAATTTGTCGAGGAATCCCATTTTTAATAATTTGTTTGTTGTTTGAATCGAAATGAAGAAAGAAAAAGGAGAGAGGGGGAGGAAAAAAAGGAAGAAGCTAACAATATATACTAATTTAGAGAGATAGCAAGTGAAATTTGCAATTGCCCAACCCCCGTGGCTTCCCGGTTAACTCTTCCCCCTTCCCCCGCCTTCCTATATGCACGTTCCTGATCCTATAAATAAGCAACCTTTTAATCCCCACCCTATACCCCTTTTTGCTCTTTTTGGATCAATTGCGAAATTCACTACACAGATCTAACATAAAGTTTAGCAGGGATCAATTGTATATATTCATCTTCTTTTTAGTTTCTTTGCCCTCTTTCGAATATCGCTTTCTGCTAATAATACTTGATTGCTATTTTCTAGAATTTCACAGTTTCCCCCACCCCCTATGTATTGAGAATGTGTCGATATGCACTAGCCATGTTGGAAAGTAGATCTACTTACATCATGTAGTTATTTTTTTTTGAAAGGCTGTATTTTTTGTTTTACAAGTGTGGCTCGAATTTCAATTGAAGTCTCGGCCCCTAAGGGTGAGATCACCTAAACCGTGAAAGGGGTAATTATAGTCGAGCCTTTAATCTCGAAAGCGTTGGTTTTATTTATAGATAGAGATATAAATAGAGATCTATCATTTGACATATACAAGAATAAACGCCCCATATTTGCGAGGGCCAAAGCTTGCACTGAGAAAATGGCACATCAAAGCCCCCCTGGCCCCTTGGCACCAGGAGAAATCAACGCTCACAAAGCTGTTGCCATGGCGAATTTAAATGTTAGAGTTGTCCATAACTACGGCCAACGCTCGGATCCTCGGATAAATATGCACCTTTGCATAATGCATAGATCCTCTTTGGGGATACATCCAAACATTTTATGTTTAACCTGGACACCACTGATCTCTAGAAGACTTAACATGAATTATTCAGATATAATTTTAAGATAGGGTATATGAGTTCCGTGCCACCTTTAATACAATGCTGACAACTCAGCTCGTGATATATAATATTAATATGTACTTATTTATAATTCCACTCCCTGGAACCGAGCTCTCGCTAGTTCCAGCAACATCCGGACACCTCAATAATTATATTGAGTATCTCTTTCTTAAAATCTCTCAAATTGTATATCACTTTATTAAATTGTATTAATACATTGGCTTAAGTGAATTAACCTCTTTAAACCCTTAATATCACAGTTTTTTTACAAAAATTAATATTAATTAGAAACTCCTTTAATAGAAAGAGCATCTCTTTCTGTAATTCTAGATCGTTAAAATTATCAAAAAGTTAAACATGAAATAAATTCATTAAATATGATATATAAATATATAGTAATATCTTTTCTGATATTCCAAGCACAGAGATCTCCATGAGGCTCTTTTTCTTTGGATCAGAAGCTTCGTTTTTAAGTTATTAGACATTATAGCACTGCCGAATACGGAAATATTATGGGACACGCTTGCCTTTTTTGGTACGAATTTTTTCAGTCTAATTCTTATATAGATATGTTTAATCCCCTACAAACAATTCATAAAGATGTAGTTTTGAGTGTTGATATATAGGTGAATTAAAATACATCACGTCTAAGCTCGACTAGTATTATAGCCTAATATAATGTTTTTGAGATAGTGTTAAGAGGTGTCGCTAACATAACCAATATGGGTGTCCATACCGGTTTCAACTGGATATGAAGTAGCTTTGTTAACCCTTCTCAGAACTCAGCTACCGATTACTATAAGAAGGGCTGGTACCTCGTCCTTAGTTCACATATCTTTATATACTTTAACCTCAAGTTTAGTTGGTACTATCACTGTAGATACTATTATTCACAGATAGACTACTATCTAAGCTATCATAACACTACAATTAGTTGGTACTCTCACTGCAGATCCCATAGTTCTACGTATATACTACCACCTAATCTACTACAACACCATAACATGGAGGTCTTACTGCCGGGCTTAGCTGCTTTGTTCTCATACTTGGTATTGTGGCATCCTGGAAGAATGCTTTCAGAGTTCTTCAACGCAGGCTCCATCGAACCTATGAAAGTTATTGAAGCAGTTACGACCACCCACGTATTCAACCAAATGTCCGCATTGCCATCGGTTTCAGCGATCTCAAACCTCATTATGCGGTACTTGCAAGGAATTCTTCAGTTTTCCACTAGTTCTGTGTGTATGATATTCTCCGGTTTTATCACAATCAGACATATTTTCCAGAATGTAATCACCATTGTGTGTCCATACTGTAAAACATTCTTTGCTATTTTGAAACGAGTTGGATTCATACTGTTGACTTTTAACAAAATGTTTGCTTCTATGACAATCCCCTGCATAGAAGTTTGTTACTCCGCGTTTGCCTGCATTATCGTCATGATCTGGCGCAAGAGACACATACAGAATGGGAAAACCATGTCTCCAAGCATGCCAACAGTCCAAGGACCAATTACCATTAACGTTTCGAACAGCATACAAATGACACATTTATATTCTCAATCCCACATTGTCCTAAACAACCCAACAACTGCTGACCATCAAGGGGAGGAATACGCACTGGATCAAATTCAACGGATGTACTACTTTCTTCCAATGAAGATGGAGTATTATACCGATCGACCAGTAGTGTGGAACACGATTCAGGAGACGATTAAAGATCGTCCTTTCTCTGCTGACTAACTGTTGAAATCGTTGTATCCCAGCTTGAGAGGTGTAACCAACAATAAGATGAACGCCTTCCTAATTGCATTATCACAGCAAACGGAAAGACACGCAACGATGTTCCAGTTCAAACAAATCTTTCTAAAGGTTGGTATTTTGGAAAGAGAATTTAACACATTATACAAAGAAGCACTGGGAGTGCTCCGTGGACCAGAAACTATCAATGATGTGTATCTTATCCGTCAATTCTTAAACAAACTGGCTGCTACTCCTTATTTGACATTCTTACCTATTACGAATTTTGTGTCATACTTGTTGTTCGTAGGGCCCTTCAGTGAATTATCCAATATTGCCGACCTACAGAGCCAAATAAACCAGATCGAAGCAACAGACACAAATGATCTTGCCTTAAAGATGCGCAATCAAATTGATTGGAGATTATTTGCAACATTGAGGAAAAAGAACAAAAAGAAAGACAAGTCTAAGACGATTAAGACACCAGTAACCAAGAAGAATAAGACTGAATCTTCTCAGTTGACCAAGAGCACCAAGGAGGGTAATCATATATATGTTACAGCTTGTATTATTAAGGGATATTCAGTTCATTAACTGACCATGTATTAATAAAGTAATATCAATATGAACTTAACACTATTCATAAAGTCCTAATAAACCAAACATAAATATCATAACTTTGATTGAAATTTCGACATCACTTTCATAAAGTATCTAGTGTATTCTGGGTCACACAATAAATTTGTGTTATCAATTGACACGGATTTCAGCCCCTTTCTAACGGTTTCACTGTTAACATTGATTTGCTCCAAATGCTTCTTTGTACCAATCACCGCAGGGTTATACTTTGAGCTAATCTTCTTGGCCAATGAAAATGCCGTATCCAAGGCTTCATCTTTGGAATCGAAAGCTTCACTAACCAAACCAATCTCCTTGGCTAACGAGCCACTAAAATCATCACCTGTCAAGGCCAATTCATTAACCTTGGAAACATTACCAACGATACAACTAATTCTTTGCAAAGACCCGATATCGGCCATAATACCAATATCAATCTCTTTAATACTAAATCTTGTATCCTTAGTACAAAGTCTTATGGTCGTTGCAGAGATAATGTCAAGCGCAAGACCATAGGACACACCATGCGAAACGCTTATAACGGGCTTGGAGATATCAACTGGCGAGTTGATACAATCTTGGAATCTCCGAATATGCTGAACGCTTGTTTCAACTTTTGTATTTGTTAGTGAAGCCATTGATTCCTTTAAACTCAGGCCAGAGCAGAAATGCTTGCCTTTGCCAGAGACAACGATAACACGCACGCAAGGATCTTTGTTTAAAGCATGGAAAAGACCATGGTATTGTTCCCAAGTTATTGGTCCAAAGGCATTAAGAATCCTTGGTCTGTTGAACTCAACGTGAACAACGCCTGGAGAAACCAGCGAGACTTGGAAATGAGAAAACTCTGAGTAATTTGATTCTTGGAAAGACATTTGAAAAATTAAGAAAGAGAGAAGGAAGAAGCAAATAGCAAACAAAAAGATTAGAAATGAAAAGAGCTTTATATAAGCTTTTAATTATTTTTCACCTGTGGGGAATAAACCAAAGAGATCAAAATGTGGGGGAGTCCTCATAAAGCCGAGGCCCCTGAAAAGTTTTGGGTTTTTGAGGTCAAAGTTCACGGGTTCGAAACCGAGGAGTGCCATCTTTTTTAAAATAGAATTATATTTCTTTTGAAGTAATAGAAAGACAAACATAAAGAAAAGAAAAGAAAATGATAGAATGAGTTAGAACTATAATTTTTCAAAGCCTATAGAAATGATCTGTTTAACTAGAACCTTCGATTGCGTCCCAAAGAGGAAATAATCGCTGTCAAAATAAAAATGAAAAAAAACTTAGCAGGAAGATAAAAAGCTCATCGAAGGTCCCAGAAACTTTGGATAGTGCTCTTTTTGAAGCTACGAAAGCCTATAACCCTACCATGTCAGTTGCTGTGCCATCATCATTCGATCCTGAAAACGCTCAGAATCTCGAGGATATCGAGAAGCAGTTCGCCGTCAAAGCTGTTCACCAAGCCGAGACCTACTGGAACCTCTTGGAGAAGATTCCAGGTTCCAAGCTTAAATTGACCAAATACGACGATGAGATCTTTGAGACCTTAATCGCAGACTTCCCAGAGTTCCTTAACCCAGACTTTTGCAAGGACATCTCCGAGAGTTGGATGAAGTCTCCATTAGGTAAAGAGAGATGGAGAAAGTTCTGTGAAAAGTTCAACATGATCGAAGACTACAACTTCGGTACCCTTTTAAGAACTAAATACACCGAGGAGTACGGTCAGGAAAGTACCATCTTTGTCGTCAGAATCCAGTTCTATGCTATCGAGATTGTCAGAAACAGAACAGGCTTGAACGACTGGATCTGTAAGAAGTAATCCCATTCAAATTTTGTACACTACTTATACATACTAATCTTTAAATATAACTTTTCTTGTAGAGCTATTTAGTGCTTATGGGTGTGCACAGATCCGTCAGAGTGAGTGTGAGACTGAACCTGTTCCTCGACTTGCTCGACTTCCTCTTCCTCTGGTGCTGGCTTCTCACCAATAAACTCGATGTGGACTTGTCTCAAGTTCTCAACTTGTGATGTTAACTGCTTCTTTAAGTGGTGAGAAACAATCTCAAACTCATGAACGTCCAAGACGTTGTCCCATCTCTGCAATGGAGCCTCTAAGATGACCTTTGCGTGGATATTTGGACCAGATGTTAAGAGTAGCAATTCTTTAACACTGTAAGGCTTCTTAGAGTTGTTGTTGGAAAGCATCTTTGACAAGAGTTCTTGTAGCTTTGTTTCAACCTCAATGTAACGTTCGTCTGTCTTTGGCAATGACTTGTCGACCAACTCGTTAACGGCAACCTTCATACCCTTCAAACCTGCTTTAATGACCAAACCTGAAACCAACAGACCACCAACGGCATCCAACGATGTGATGCCCAAGAAATGGCCAGATGTGATTGTGACTAGCGCAACCAAAGAGGTCAAACTGTCAACACGGTGGTGCCAGGCATTGGCAAGCAGAACTTTGGAGTTTGTCTCCTTTGCGACTTTGGAAGTGGCTCTGAAGATCCATTCCTTGGCAACGATGGAAGCACCAGCAACCCAAGCAGCGTTGATGTTTGTCAAGTCAGTAGCATGGGAGTGAGAATGGCCGTGGCCAGCAGATAATAAGTGAATGTGGTAACTGTTCAAGGTCTCAAGGATGGTGTGTGGGATAACTGGACCAACAATTGATACCAATGAGGCCCAACCGATCGACAAACCTGCCATTGTTAGGATAGAAGACACGGCCAAAGAACCAACGGTCTCGACTTTACCGTAGCCGTAAGGGAACTCGTGGTTTGGGCCCCTGGCAGCTAGTCCAACGGTTCCCAAAGTGAGCAAATCAGAGACCAAGTCGGAGACTGCATGCACAGAGTCAGCCATCAACGCCTGCGAGTGGAAAACAACACCACCGGTGAACTTACCGACTGCCATACCGACGTTCACCATCAGCCCGATCCACGTGATGCGTACACCCGGGTTATTGAAGAAGGCCTTGCGGTCCATGACGAGGAGCCTGTTTGGTCCATGAGAGTGGTTGTGTTCGTGGAAGACCTGGCCAAATGTGAAGACATCGTTCTTTTCAGTCTCAGACTCACGGAGATGCACGTGGTCGTGGTCATTCAGGTCGCTGTAGGTATCGTCTCCGTGGGAGTGGGAGTGTCCTGAGGAGTGGGAGTGGCCGTGATCTTGGTCTTTAACCTTTGCCAGGCTGACTGGAGAAGTGTGCAAAGAGCGAGATCTCAGCACTGAGCTCGAGCTCCATCTCAGAGTGCTCGATGCTGTGGTGGAGACCCCACGTACTGACGGTGTTAGCAGCAGCTTGAACATCCTCGTGCCTTTCTTTCTCCTTGTTCAGAGGATGTGGGGGCTAAAGAAGGTGTGTGAAAAATGCGCTGGGCGAACTTTTCAGGCTGAAAAAGAGCGAGCTTCTCGAGGGGTGGAGGAGGGGCAAAACGCGGGGGGCCTCTTCCACAGAAATCCCTCCAAAAGTGCGGTGAAGGGCCAATGAAAAGTGCCTTATACGAAGTATAAAACCCCAGCAGTTCGACTCAAAAGCTTTGATCGATGAATTTCCAGCTACATCCTCCGCAGAGCTGGTGAAATACCAAAGACTCAGAGATTCAATCACTCGCTTCGGTGTGGACTCCGACACATTTTTTTCACCGTTTCGCGGGTGCTACACTTTCAGGTTAAGGTCCGTTCATTCTTTTAGTTCTTCTTCTTTTGCTGGCTCTGTGACAGGCCCTGTGACTGGCTCTGTCACAGTTTCTGTCACCGGTTCATTTAATGTGTCTGTGACTGGTTCCTTTACTGGCATTGTCACCGTTTCTGCCACCGTTTCTGTCACCGGTGCATTTAATGTGTCTGTTACTGGTTCTGTTACTGGCTCTG
The DNA here is from genome assembly GCA_003708795.3 of Petasospora americana. Classification (NCBI taxonomy): domain Eukaryota; kingdom Fungi; phylum Ascomycota; class Saccharomycetes; order Phaffomycetales; family Wickerhamomycetaceae; genus Petasospora; species Petasospora americana. The sequence continues at coordinate 148,255 of PPOA03000016.1, forward strand.
CAACTGGCTCTGTTACTGGCTCTGTTACTGGCTCTGTTACTGGCTCTGCAACTGGTTCCTTTACTGGAACTGTCACCGTTTCTGCCACCGGTTCTTGTTTAACTTCAGCCTTCTCAGAAAGTTCAGTACCATCGACACTCCCAATATGAACAGCTGGGACCGGAGCTGGTGCAGTCACAGCCTCAGACCCAACCACAACTACCGGCTGAATGACTGGGAACTTCGTAGGTGCTGCATCTCCATTATCTGGAGTCCCCTCTTTCTCCTTTTTGATAGTTTTCTTCTTCTTCTTAGTCTTATTACCAGCAGCGATGATAGGCGGAGCACCATCTCCATACGGGTCGAGTTTCCACACCAGCTGTCTCAGTTGGTTATACTCATCTGCTAACAGCACACTGGAACCTTCTAGTTTTCTCAGATAGAACTTTAGTAGTGCAATGTCCTCTCCCACAATCGTGGAGCCATCCCAAGCTAGAACCTCTTTCAAGTAGTGTTTAAAAGCATCAGCCTCTGACCAGATCGAGTAGACAAGACTCAGCTCATCGGGTGCTAGCTTCAACAGCGCACCAGTCTCCAGCAAGTGTAGCAATTCTTCAATATTAGGAGTGTTGTACTCTTTAGGGATCTCAATCCGATAGTCACACAGTGGACAGATGTAGTTGTCAACTTCGCGTGTTTTGCCTCTGGCAAACTTCAAACAGCGACAGTGGTACCACTCATCACACTTCTCACAGGCAACCATTGTGCCACTCTCAGGACGACGACAGAAGCAGAACAAAAGGTGGTCCTCCTCGCGCCTGTTAGGGTCGTACTTATCGCTAACAGCAAAGGCGTGCATGATCTTCTCGTTCAGAGTCTCCAAGTGAGTTTTCAGCAGGTGCATTGGGGCATTGACTTTACCAAAGATCTTCTTCATCATCCTCTGCCATTTCTCAACAGCCTCCAGCTCCTGGCGAACTTCAACTAAAAAGATCGAGGAAGCGCACTCCGTGAACTCTTGGCACTTATCAAACAGCTTCTTTGCCTCGTGGTAGTGCGGTCTTTGGTCTTTATCGCCCCCACTGAACATACCGATCAGCTTCTCGTAGTTAGCAGAGTCGAAGGACTTGTCGTTCTTGGAATCAACGTAGGACTTCAAAATTTGCTGATCGTGCTTGGTACGCTCAAATCTTGCGCAGATCTGCGACAAGACCCCAAGGGTCTCGGTTTGCTTATCCCTTGCGTCTCTCAACTTCTCGGCAACAGCAGACTCCAGTGGAATTCCCTCAGTCAGGTCTAGCAACTGCGATAGCGCATCAATGGACATCGCATCGGTGGATGAGAGCTTCTTGGAGACCTTCAGGTTCCATTTTTGCCCTTCAATGATCGTTGACCTCAGTGTCTCTATCTTGTCAGTATCGTCTGATCCACAGACATCATACCCTCTCTCTAGCAGCGCGATTGCCTCTTCCAAGGTGTATGTTCGGCTCTTCAGCAGTGCATCTGAGTCGTCCATCCATCTCCAGCGAGCTAAGATCCGCTCCATAAGCTCCACTGTTTGTAGCTTGACGCCAAATGATTTACCAAGATCTATCAGCTCTTTGAGCTCCGCTTCTGTGCGGCCAGTCTCTGTCAAAAATGTTCTTGCAGTCAACTCGAAGGACTGGATTTCGTTGGAAAGTTGTATGATCTGATCAATCTCTGCACAGGAGAATGTCAAGCTCGGAAGCTCAGAGATTAGCGTCTCCAAGACATCCAAGTCAAACTGTTTCTCCGCTTCTTCCTCGTTACTCTCATCTTTCGCCTGTCTTCTATTTCTAACACGGTTTTTCTGTTTGGCATTCAACAGGTCCTGTGCCCTTTCTACCCAATTGTTAGCAACCTCCAGATAGCGGGACAGATCTTCAGCAGCTGGGATGCTATCACAGATGCGCTCGCTTTCCAAGTGCAGTGTCTTTAGTGTTTTCAGCTGCGGGAAACCGTCTGCTGAGAACAAAGAGTTGTACTTCTCCATCCAGTCCTCTGGGGTCTGTGACAGCGTCGCCAGGGTACGTTGAATGGCACGAAGCTTGTCATCTGTGTGGAAAACGTGGATCTCTACCTTGAAACCTGTCAAGTCTTGGGTCCTTATTGCTCCACGCAATAAACGACGTGGATCAACGATAAAAGTGTCATTATCGGACTTGAGGACAACTTTGGTTGGGAATGAGTTCGCTAATGAGTCATCACAGACATAATCGAACTTGTTGACCACTGTTTTGGTGCTGCCACCGAGGTGACTCTTTAGGTCTGTGCGTAATTTCAACTCTAATGAAACAAAATGATCGAAATGCGGTTGGACGCTTTTCAAAACCTCAGGCTCTTTAGACTCTTCCACAATGTTACAGAGCAATTGGTAGTATGAGAACGCAGGGATGAGTCCCTGCTTCCACAGCCAGCTTTCTGCTTCAAGTCCAAGACTGAGCCATGACAGGGGTGCCACTGGAGCAGATTCTGTCAAGGAGACACCCAGTGCAACCGTGGAGCTATAGCAACGTGGCCACTTGATTATGAACTCACCAGGGTATTGAACGACGCATTGGAGGGTGATGCCGTACTCTTTCAAAATTGCAGGCTGCAACAACAGGTCAGCGTTGAACCTGATGAGACTTGGCTTATGCTCATAGAACTTGTCAAACAGCGAATTTGTCGAAGAGGCACGAACGTCAAACTGGTCCTCCTGCTGAATACCTTCGAGGATATCCATTGCGATTGGGTCTGCCACCTCATCTGACTCTGAACCTTCCTCTTTGCCCAGTCTTGAACGGTATTCTTTGAGGCAACGGGACAAGATTTCTTCATAACGGAGCTTATCCACTGGAGCTATGAAATACCAAACTTTTGGTGCTCCCATGTGATGATAATCAACGTGGTGAAGGAAGTGGTCGTCCATGTTATAAGACTGTACGGAATACAGAGAACCAATGTTGATACTTGGCTTTGTTAGCAACTCCTGCTCACTGGAGAGGTAGCGTAAGACACCGTCTTTGTGTAATGGCAAGTTATTCAGGTTCCATGGGTCAATTACGTGCTCTTCTTTGGCCTTTGGAAGATCTGTCAGGGTTGGGAATCCCGAGCCATAGACCGAAGAGGGCAAGTTGTACGAAGTCTCAACTTTGAACTCCTTGTGCTCTCTTAATGTGTCCCAGAAGTTGCTCACCAGTTCCTCCTCTGAGGATTTCATCAGATGTGAATTCTTCAAGTTTGCCTCGAAGAAAGTCGCAAAGTCTGTCATTTTTGAGTAGTATGAGCTCGGGAAGGGGTGGTCAACGACCTCTATGCCGTTGTGCCAGAACTTGAAGTCGTAGAACTCATAAGTTGACGAGTCCTTTCCCGTTATACCCTCGGTGTCAACCGTGAACGATTCGAAATTCGTTCTGAAGCCTTTCGACTTGAGAACATCTCGGGATCTGCAGAACACCGATCTCGAATTGGAGATATACGAAACGTCTGTTTTAGATATCTGCGGTGGCTTTGTAGAGAACTTGTACTTCTTCTTAGGCTCTGCCTCTTCGCCTGTAATTGGTCTTTTGTTTTCGTCGTTTGGCTCGTTAGAGCTCTCCTCCGCCTCCTGCCGTGTGCCGTTCTCCTCCACGTACTTGTCGTAGTCCTGGATCACTTTCAGGTATGCCACTTTCAGCGACGTGGACAGCGACGTCATTGTTCTGCCAGTGTACCCCAAGTCTCGGCCAATCTGCGCCCACTGCTTCTTTGCACACACCGTTGAGAAGCCACCCTTCGACTTGACAGACTTGTGAAGCTTGAAGAGGTCAATCACACGCTTATCGATGGACGGGAGCCTCACCAGCGGCTGGTTGCGTCTCTGGTGGAAGGCCACGAGATCCTTATAGAACCGTACCTTTTCGTCGTAGTTGTTGGTCGAGTGTGCAAACGCCTGTGTCACCGTACGGAACTTCAGGCTCGTCAGGTCCTTAAACTGGCAGTCAGTCGACCACTGCGAGGGTGGGATCACCTTCACACCGCCGTACTTCTCGCCGTATGCCTTGATGGACTCGATGAACTTGACGGGGTCCCTGAACTGCTCCATGGTCGGGCGCAGTACCGCCACGCCGTCTGTGCCACACAGCGGCTCAGGCACGCTCACGTCGAGATCGCCATTATCTGCCTGGTCAATGACCCTTCTAATTGCTATGCCAATCTCGTGGGGCGCCTTCCCTTTGAGTGAAGGCGAGCCATTGGCTACTGACGGGGACGTCATCTGTGAGTCGTCGCTGTGGAGAGTCGACCCTGGGGTCGGCGAATGTGTGCTCATCGTAGCCCTGCTGGTTGGGAGATTTTTTTTGTGAGGTGGGCAGTTGAGGGAAGGGCGGTTTTTATATATAAATGGTGGATACGATCTCTTTGTAATGAAATCTTTTCGTTTCTAATGAGGGGCGTTTAAAGAGATACCACCGTGGCTAAATTCATATGAAAACGAGATGGCTCAATAGAGAAACACCAGACCTTTCTAACGGTGTAACTTCCAGGTCAAAATCTCTGCTAATTTAGTAGGTTAAATAGGATGATATTGAAAAGTTATGCCACTTTAGAATCAAAAAATTTGGGAAGCCTAACGAAAATGCTCCCCAAACCATTACACGTCCCGAAGGGGTAAATACCGGGGATGCCTGAAAAGTGTCAATTCCGGGGTGTGTTCACACCCGGACATCTCGAGCCCGCTTTCTCGCTATCTCCCTCACTCCTCCAAAGATTATCCCTCTTCCTCTCTTTTATCTCGTTCTAAGATCAGTTAGTGCTTTATAGCTTATAGACGATACCGAGGGAAGACAGCACGATGAGCTCAGCAAGCAAGAAGAAGCTCCTTCTAATGGTAAGTCCCGGAACTTTCACATCTTTGGAGTGCTGGGCATAATTACTAACCTTAGATAAAAGGGACGCAGTGGTTCTGGTAAGTCGTCGATGAGATCAATCATTTTCTCCAATTACTCTGCCTTTGATACACGTCGTTTAGGAGCGACAATCGACGTTGAGCACTCGCATTTACGATTTTTGGGTAACATGACACTAAACCTCTGGGATTGTGGTGGACAGGACGTATTTATGGAGAATTACTTTACAAATCAAAAAGACCACATTTTCAAGATGGTTGAAGTGCTAATTCATGTTTTCGATGTTGAATCGAAAGAAGTTGGTAAAGATATTGAAATCTTCACAAAATCGTTAAGCCAGCTAAAAGAATTTAGTCCAAATGCCAAAGTGTTTGTCCTATTACACAAGATGGATTTGGTTCAGGCTGATAGACGTCAAGAGCTATTTGAGATAATGATGAACAAATTACAGGAGGTTAGTGATCCATTTGGCTTTAAACTGACTGGCTTTGCTACTAGTATATGGGATGAGTCTCTTTATAAAGCATGGAGTTCCATTGTCTGTACATTGATTCCAAACATGGGTCAATATGAAGTTAACTTAACCAAACTACAAAATATTTTAGAGTCTCAAGAGATCATCTTATTTGAGAAGACAACATTCTTGGTGATATGCTCTAGTAATAACGGACAGGTCCTACCAATGAGCCAGGATAATGTTGGATTAGACCCAAAGAGATTTGAAAAGATTTCAAACATCATGAAGAACTTTAAACAGAGCTCAACAAAACTAAAATCACAGTTCAAAATGCTTAACCTTAATGATAACTTATTCGTTGTTGAGTTAAGCTCAAATTTAATGATATTTGTCGTTATGCCAGCTGGCAAAAACGGTAACGACGCTGGACTGGTTCAAGAGAACATTAAAAGAGCAAGAATATACTTCCAGTAGTCTTTTATATCATTTTAATACAACAGTTTTATAGCAATTTTACTAGACGTGTTCGTATGATATAGAATTATGAGCCCTTGCACAGTAATTTCAGGAAACACCCGGACACCCCAGAGTTTTTCCGATTTGGTTAAAGAAAAAAGTTTGAACACGTAACGGAAACATAAACAAACCAAAAAGGCACCGTAAACAGCGAAGTAAACAACGAGGTGAACAAGATGGCAAGGCAGACGAACCGTAACAGAACCTCTCTCTTTGACCAGCCACAACGAGTCCACTCGCCTTATGAACAGCCGCCTATGCGCGACCTCTCTGCCTCTGAGTTGGCTGCTTTAGAAGACCAATCAAATGACGAGATGAGTAAAATGGGACTGAAGATTGGTGCTTTGAAGAACTTGGCCAATACCATGAACTTCCAAATTAACTCCTCTAACACTACGCTCAATGAAATGGAGTCACAGTTCTCCAAGATCAGTGCTACAATGAATCGTACCATGACAAGGATGCTGGTCGTTGCTCAGCAGAGTGGTATCCCATTGAAGGTATGGTTGATCTTCTTTGTTGTTTTGTTTTTGTTCTTCTTCTGGGTATGGATCACTTGATTTCCCTTCTTAATTATTTAACGACGTGACGAAATTGCATTATGAAAGAGAAAATCTTCAGCCATGGTTTATCATTGTTTTCCCCAATGCCACAGTATCGAAGATAAAAGGCTTAATAGTTCATCTAATAAAATTAGTGGAATTGTGTATAAAATTTGCAGTAGCAAGATCTCTGCTTTAGGTATTAGAACTGGAAAAATCTGGTAACCATAGCAACATACACACGCATTACGCATTACCCAAAATCGGTAGCCGCACGCCAGTCCCCCACCCTCACCCCACACATTAAAAGCAATGGCACCACGACCGTGCCACAGTGCTTGATGACAACTTTTCAGTTCAGTAATGTTCGTAGCTCCAAGGAACTTAGTCAAAGCAATGCCACGAATCCGTTCAGCTGCAATTCTCGTGAGTGTTCTCTTTATTTTTCAGTTGAGAAGCCACGCTAACATTTTGGAAAGATCATTGGTGATGAAATCCTAAACGGCAAGATTCATGACTCCAATTCGTTTTTCTTCACCAAGTCGCTGTTTGCACTTGGAGTAGAGGTCCATAGAGTGCTCGTTGTGCCTGATGAAGAGGCAGACATCGTGGGTGCTCTGGATTACCTGAAGCCCTATGACTTTATCATCACCAGTGGGGGAATCGGCCCGACTCATGATGACATAACATACGAGAGTATCGCTAAGGCATTCAACAAGAAACTGGTAATCCACGAGGAAACCGTTCAGAGAATGGACAAGCTAATGGCTCAGGAACAGAGTCTCACAGGAGATGCCAAGGAGGCACAACTGAGAATGGCAACTTTCCCAGAGGGAGATGACGTTGAAGTCATTTACACCAGAGACGACTTATGGGTGCCAGTGGTTGGAATTCGCAAGCAGGTTTATATCTTGCCCGGTGTTCCCCAATTGTTTGAAACCCTTTTCACCAACCTCTTAGTTCACTTGAAAGATCGGATAAGTTCCGAAGAATTTGTTCGTTATTACGTTAAGACAACACTTCGAGAGTCTGTGATTGCTCCACATTTAAGTAAGTTGCAAAAAGAATCTGAAAACATCAAGATTGGTAGCTATCCACACATGGGACAGGGATTCACCACCATCAGTATCCTCGGCAGAGATAAAGATAACGATGCCATGAGGTCAGTGGTGGATTACTGTATCAAAAACCTCAGTGGTGAAGAGCTAACAAAGGAACAAGAGAATGCTTATTCCCAGATCGTCGACGCTGGGTTCGAATAAACTACAGCCAGTATTTATTTATATTCATAAAACTCGTATTATTAAAACAAAGTAACAATCACAGGTGTGCCAAGTGTTCATCGACGACTACACTCTCTCCCCATACAGCCTTCAGCACGTCCCAGAAGGTATCGACGTAGATCAAGTCAATGCCAAGCTTAGCCTTGACCATCTTCTCAGGTTCATCGGAATCATTGGTAACAAGATCCATCAGCTTGACTTCATCGTTATAGAAGCCTTCAATCACATCCTTTCGATTAGACTTAGGAACTAAAACCGTGGTGATTCCAAATTGCGAAGCACCAAGTAGTTTCTCAGAGATACCACCAATTGGTAACACTTTACCACGAAGTGTGATCTCACCGGTCATCGCAATACTTGAAGAAACTGGACGCTGTAAAGCCACAGACAGTAACGCTAGTGTGATAGTAATGCCTGCGCTGGGTCCGTCTTTGGAAATTCCACCCATTGGAACGTGCAAGTGCATCTCGGAATTGTTAAATCTGGATAAAGTCTCCACAGAGTCAATACCGTTGATTAAGCCTCGAGATATCATAGACTTGATGAATGACACACCAATTTTGATGGATTCTGTTAGTGTCTCACCGAGACGACCTGTAAGAACCAAGTTTGGCGAATTTTGACTCTTAGACATAGTCGGAATCGAGATCACCTCAAACACCAGTGCACTGCCACTTCCATCCGAGTTATAGCTTAGTCCATTGACAACACCGTACTCGTATGCTAATCTTGGCTTGTCCAGCAAGTCTCTTGAGATTGGGTGTGCCGGAAGGCCAAGGTATTTGATCAACTGCAGCTCAGTCACATTCTTATCATAGCCAGCCTCATCTTCAACAAGCTCAACAGCTTTACCACGGCAAATAGCACCTACTTTACGCTCCAGGTTTCTTACACCAGCTTCACGGATATATTCAGAGATGACCTTTTTCCAAACAGCGTCTTCAATTACTACATCACCAGGATGTAGTCCATTTTGTTTCACCTGCTTGGACAGCAAGTATCTGGAACCAATGTTCATCTTCTCTTCCAGTGTATAACCCGATAGTTCAATGATCTCCGTTCTGTCTCTCAATGGCGCAGAAATGGTATCAAGTTCATTGGCAGTACACAAGAACAGCACATTACTCAAGTCAATAGGGAACCCTAAGTAGTGATCCGTGAAGTTAGAGTTCTGTTCAGGATCCAAAACCTCGAGAAGTGCAGCAGCAGGGTCGCCATTTATTCTACCAGCGCTGTTTGAGCCACCAGAGACCTTATCAATCTCATCCAATAGAATGACCGGGTTCATTGAGCCGGCTTTACGTAAAGCATTGACCAGCATACCTGGCATGGAGCCTACATATGTACGTCTATGGCCCCTGATATCTGACTCATCACGAACACCACCTAAAGAAATACGCTGGAACTTACGACCCAACGTTGTAGCGATGGATTTAGCCAAGGACGTCTTACCAACACCCGGTGGACCAACAAACAAAAGGATAGGCGCTTTCGATATCTTCTTCTTTGAAAATTCAGGTGCTGCCTTGGTAATGGTCGATGGAGCAGTTGGATCATCGCCAATGATGAACTCCTCCTGCGGTTCTTGGTCAGCTTGCGATAGACCCGTTGCCTCGTCTGCCTTGCTATGCAGTTTCAGGACTGACAGGTATTGGAGAAGACGTTTCTTGACATGATACAGGCCATAGTGGTCGTCGTCAAGCTGCTTTGAGGCACCTGCGATGTCCAGGTCTTTCAAGTTGATATACTGGCCCCAAGGCAAGTCCATGACGATGTCGAAGTACGTTCTTAGCACTTGGTATTCAGAGTGTTGCTGTGGCATTCTTTGTAGACGCTTAAAGTCCTTCTTCAGAAGTTTTACACCATCCGGGTTAACATCGTGTGGGACCTTATCCAAGAACTTACGGATCAATTCCATTTCCTCGTTTTCCTCGTCTTGGTTTACACCGGCACCGGCGCCACCTTGTGATCTGCCTGGAATTGAGCCCTGTGCGTTGGAAGTCTTGGGTCTAAGCGTGTCCAGCGTGAATCTGAGTGATTTCAGCTGGTTGGAGATAATCTTAGACTTCTCCAAGTCAGTGGACGTCGAGTAGAACTTATCAACGTAGTCAACACTTGTGTAAAGCGCTTCAAACACCTCTGATAAGCCGTCAATCAGGTAGTGGAAATGAGCCACTCTCTCGCTGCTTTCGAGTTTTGAGAGAAACTCAAGCTTAGGGATCGGTAAAATGGCAATAGTCAGGTCGAGAAGCTTCAGGAAGTCCTCGGAGGTCTTCGCACCACTGTAGTCGCCCATCTTACCAAGGAAGTTGTCAATGAGCCCTTTCAGCTTGACAGAGCTGGTTTTATACTCTCCGTTGAACTGGAGATTGAGGACGTTTGCCAATGGGGACAGCGTCAGAGCGTAGCGCTTACCTTGAGACACGGCCTTCTCACTGGACGACACGGCGGCAAAGTCACTAAGGAATGAATCAACGTGGAAGAAGAGCGAATTGACTTTCTCCTGGTAACTCTTCACTTGCTCATCCAAGTATGGGAACCCGAGGTCCACTCTGTTGGACAGTGCTCGAACTTTTGCTTCAACCGGCTGATCTCCAAGATCAACGCTATCGTCAGTGATCTGACCTCGGGCCAGGGCCTGGAAAGTCACAACAACAGAGGTCTTATCACCAGAGATACCAACGATTCTCGAGATGGTGCAAACGCTCGTGGATCCCTGTGGAACAACACCGAGCAGAAGCCAATCGTATGCCGCTTCGTCACCTCTCTCGCCATTCAGTAGCCTACGCAGCTGGCGGCCACCGCCAACCGCCGCCTCGGTGATTGATCTCTTTTGTTTCTGTTCCGGAGCTTTGATAGGGACCTGCGAAAGCAGCAAGTTGTTGAGTTTCGTACCGCCTCTGTAGAACTGAAGCAAGTTCTGTGCCGCCAGCGGTGCAAATGAGACCCTGTAAAGGATGCCAGGGAGCATCACCACGGCGGTTGGCAGGCGGTGCACTGGAAGAACTACGGTGTCTCCGTTTCCTAAAGGAATGCCCATGATATTCCTCGTTGATGTTAATTGAAGCTGCTGAGCGGGTGAGCGTGGGTGTGTGAGTTGGGTTGGTTTATTTTATTTGTGGGGTGGCGAACCGCGGCTAGGAATGTGCTTAGAGTTCCCAAATGCGGAGATCACTGAGATAGCCCCTGGCACCTTCACTTAGTGCCGACATGTACGCACCCTTGCGTAAACCAGAGAACTCTGATCTGTCTCTGCTGGGACTTTACACGTTGATTCTCTGCTTGATGATCCATAAATTATGATTTGAGCGATTCTATACAATATCTTTTATGAAATAGCCTATGCTTTTCCTATTTTTTTCTATAAAAATGATGTAACTTGGCTGCGTAGTGCAGTTCATATGTAAAAGAACTCTCGGATCATTGATTTATCCACTCTCAACCTCACTGTTCCATCACTGGTGGGATTATCATTATAAATGCTACTGCTATTGTCTTCGATTAAAAAGTCCTCAGAACTGTCATCCCTAGCAACTTCCTTCTCGGTTGTTTCAGATACTGAGACTTTCTCATATTTGCTCCAGAAAGCTGCCCATCTGAAGCCAAATCTTGAATGGCCATTCTTCATTGATTTACGGTCTTTCTCTGCCGTCTTGGTAGAATAGTTATTAAAAGAATTGGGTGAAACAATCCCTCTTTGCCCTGTAGGTGTATTGGCACACTCCTTGGATTTTATCTTACTCAAAGTACTCTTAAAAGTATTCTTCATTGTCGTCTCCCATGATTTCTTATTTGGCTTTACTCCCCCTGAAGATTCTTTACTTGATACAGGTGCAGCTGGTAATTTTGAAGTCGGCACAGTAGTGTTAGCTTTAGAGTTACTTCCAGAGCTTATAACATTAACTGCAATTACATTTGCGGATAATTCAGAGTAGATATTATAGATTTCTCCAAGGTCCTCGAGAGAACTGGATTCACTGGAACTATAGTTCTTATACATTTTTGTGTTGTAACAGTTTAATCCATGCTCTACAAAAAGTAAGATTCTTAGATGTAAATCAAGAGGTTATTTTCGGGGATGTATAAATCATCGTAAAAGTCATAACAACTCATTAGCAAACTAGCACACAACGAGTCCTAAAATAGAGAATTTTAACAGCTCAACTGGAACAGCTGCACTGTTTCATATACATATCGTCAGTAACTTCATTAACGAGCCATCTAGTCTCATCTTCTTTCAGATCTTCGCCCCATTTTGAAGGGTCATACGGGAAAGAACTCATTTTAGTGATTTTCTTCAATAAGGAAAACTCCTCACCTCTAGAATCCTCAACTTCTCTAATGACTTCTTCAAGCATCCAATTTCTTGGAATGAACCTTGGGTTGACATTCCGTGAAATTGATAGTCTCTTCTCTCGACTTGAACCTTCTTTATCCAATCTCTTCTTATATAACTCAAGCCATTCGGTGATTTTAATTTTCAGCTCATCATTGCGCTCCCGGTCGATCTTATCCACTGGATTCTTGTAAACCCCTGCAACCTGCTTACTCATAAACACTAAATGATCATTCAATTGGCTTTCTTGTAAATTAACAAAGAATTGATTGAAATCCACTTGAGTCTTAATCAAGATATCCAACAATTTGGCATATAGCTCATTATCTCCCTCCAAGACACTCCCAAGACCCAATCTCTTACCAAATAATGAGTTATATGTTTCCATAAACACTTCTTTGTACTCATGAGAGGCTAGCTTTATGACACTCTCTGCTCTGCTAATAACCTGCGGACCAATATGATTCTTGACACCTCTTTCAATAAAAAATTCCTCGTCAACGAGATCAGGACCGGCTCCCAATAATTCCACCATAGCTTCTCCACATCTTGTCAAGTTCCACCACACAATACTTGGTTGGTTTTGATAGCTGTATCTCCGTAAATGGTCTTCATCATTAGGTGTATATTGTGGATCAAACTTATCCATGAAACTGAATGGTCCGAAATCAATAGAGAGACCAATGATAGATGTGTTATCTGTGTTCAAGACACCATTACAGAAGCCGTAAACTTGCCAATATGCAACAGTACGGGAATTAGCACGTACAATGGCACGGAAAAGTTGATCATACCTTGTGGAGTCCTTGATATCGATGATGTTTGAAGGAGATTCATTTGGATCTTCTGGTTCAGTGATAGAAGCGTACTTATCAGATTTGTATTTGCCACTTACAAACTCAGGAAGCTCACCAAGTACATTTTCACTTATCAAGTAGTCACAAAACTGTCTCAAGCCTTTTCTATCCTGTCTGTATCTATAAAGATCAAACGTTCCAAGTCTGAACCAACATGGCGCAAATCTTGAAACAACGGCACACTTCTCCGCATAGTGTCTCTGTGCTAAAGTTCCTGGCAATACAGTGATACTCAATGCCCTTGTACTTGGAATTCCAATTCCGTTTAGTGCCTCTGAGATGACAAACTCTCGAACACTAGATCTAATAACGGCTTTACCATCAGCAAATCTTGAGAATGCAGTCTTACCTGCTCCTTTTAATTGCAATTGCACAGGTCCCTTTGAAGTTTCCAAGTCAAATAAGTTAACAACACGACCATCACCCAGTTGACCAGCAAATTGACCAAATTGGAAACCGGCATATGCCTGTGCAAAAGGAAAGATACCTTTTTGCTCATCAAAGAAGATCTCTTCACCAGAGACGATGCGCTTGTATTGATCATCCTCCACTAGCTCCAAATCCTCGAGTGCTCTTTCTGAAGACATCATGTAAGTATACCTATTCCTCTTTGTAGGTCTTGTGAATTGATAAGCACCTGACTCCAAAATTCTTGGGTGGTTGAACTTTGCCTCCTTCTCAGTCTCATTGTCGCCTTCGATGAGTTTTACAGCATCAGCAAGAGATGGAACTAACGGCTCCGGGTTTAAACACTGTAATATACGAGAAGGTTGGATCTTGGGGCCCAAAGTTGACATTGATCTAATTCTCATCTATGGACTTTTAGTTTTATTTGTAAAGAAATAGAACTTTCCAGGAGTGAATTTATGTCTCCCCCTCACTTAAGAGTACTTGGGACTCCGAGCGATTACATAATCGTCTATTGCTGTGTGCAGTGATTACGTAAGCCATAAGAAGAAGAATTGTATGGTGAACTTCAAGGTAAATATTCTCGCTAAGATTCAATTTGTCAGCCCTATAGGCTATCGGCTCTTTTAAGTCTTTAAGATGAGATTATGTATATTATTTCCCCGGTTTGGAGAGCAGGCACCCTCTAATTGGAGAGAATTAATGTTCATACAATCTTACTCCAATACAAATTATGTATAAGTGCTTATTGGATGCTCTCAACTACATAATATATAAATATGATACATGTCATCATTATGACAGTATGGTTTATCTGCTTCTTTAAAAAACAGTTTACTAATTCAAAAAAATGAAGCAGTTTTTTAAGAAGAAACAGCAAGAGTAACAGCTTAGAGATTCCATGTATGTGCATGCGCGTCGTAAGTACAACACTCTTTCCCGCAAGTCCGCGAATCGAACGAATTCGCAAAAATGGACTGGAAAATTTATTTTTCGTTTGTTAAGGCCACGCCGCTTTAATCTAGTGTTATGTTTCTCTTTCTATATCTCTTTCACTGGGGTTTTTTGTATGATAAGAACGATTGCTAGGATGGAGAAACGTGCACATACACCACCTACGAAGATTGAGAAGCTGAGGACCGAGTCTGGTTTCAGGTCCAAGAAACAAGCTGTTCATGCTACAGCTAAAGATGACCAAGCAGAGTACGTTGTTGAAGGACCTTTAAGGAAAGTTGTTCCTTACTATTTCACATATTTGACTTATTGCAAAGAGAGATGGAGAGATAGAACGTTGTATGACATATTTTCAAATGAGTTCAGAGACAGATCAGCTGAACATTATCATAAGAAAATCGCTAATGGCGAAGTCAAGCTTAACGGTATACCTGCCAACTTGGAGACTCTTGTACGTAACGGTGACTTGATCGAGCATCAGATCCATAGACATGAACCTCCGGTGACTTCAAGACCAATTAAAATAGTCGAGGAAATAGACGATTTGATCATTATCGATAAGCCAGCGGGGATCCCAGTGCATCCAACTGGAAGATACCGTTATAATACAGTGACAAAAGTGATGAAGTTGGAGATGGGATTAGGGGAAGTTCATCCTTGTAACAGATTAGACCGTCTAACTTCCGGGTTAATGTTCTTAGCAAGAACACCACAGGGTGCTGATAGATTTGTTGAACAGTTGAAACAACGTGAAGTTAAGAAAGAGTACATTGCTAGAGTGAAAGGTGTATTCCCAGATGGTCTTATAACAGTTGAGAAGCCATTGATCAGTTTTGACCCTCGTGTTGGATTAAATGTTATTGATGAAGTCAATGGTAAGACTGCAAAGACAGAATTCAAGAAACTTAGTTCAGATGGCCATACCAGTATTGTTAAATGTATGCCACACACAGGTAGAACCCACCAAATCAGGGTACATTTGCAATATTTGGGATATCCAATTGCAAATGATCCAATTTATGCAAATGAATACGTCTGGGGTCCATCGTTAGGTCAGAATGCCACATTGGAAGATTTCAATAAAGCTAAAGACAATCTACATGAAATTGGTAAATCTATTGCAGCTTCATCATGGTATTATCCAGATTCTCATGGTGAGCACCTTTTAGATGACAAATGTCCAAATTGTGATAATGAATTATATTCTGACCCTGGTCCAAATGATTTAGATCTTTGGTTACATGCTTATCGTTATTACAGTACAGGTTCTAAATCTTGGTCTCATCAAACTTCTTTCCCACAATGGGCTATGGAAGATCATAATAAATTCATGGAATTGGCATTAAAAGAGGCACAGAAATGTGAACCTACAGAGACTGCATTCTGTGTTGGTGCTGTTTTAGTTAAAGATAATGAAATATTATCAACCGGCTATTCTAGAGAACTGCCAGGTAATACTCACGCTGAACAATGTGCTCTGGACAAATATTTCGAAAAGCACGATACACTGCCTAAAGGTACTGTTATTTACACTACGATGGAACCTTGCTCTCTCCGTCTTAGTGGTAACGAACCATGTGTCGATAGAATTCTGAAAACCGATATTACTACAGTGTTTGTTGGTGTTGTTGAACCAGATACTTTTGTTAAGAAGAACGTTGGACTAGAGAAGCTAAGAGAAAAAAATATTGAGTATATTAAAGTTGATGGATACGAAGACGAAATCCTAAAAGCAGCTTTCAAAGGACATAAATGAGCATCATTCAATCTCTACAATGAGATCTCTCATTTCATTCTCATTCTGTTGAACGTGGTATCTATCATAGTCAAAGACACCGATTCCCTTGACCATCTTCTTAGCAGCAAATGGCCACATCATTAAGGAACCAATGAATAAACCCCACCCAGCAACAGCTGGAGTTTTGTGCTGGAAAATCTTGGTGTAAGTGTGTAAGACAGGCCCAATAGGTTGCATCGTTTTTAACAGTCAGTTATAACTAATAGTTGAATAGTTGCTAATGGATTAGGTCAAATAAATGAATTAACAAGCGAGATTACCTTTATATACAACAAGTGGAGTAAAAATGAGGTCATTAATTAAGTATAAAAAAGATGGAGAAGCAACTTAAAGCACTTGATTGCCTAATCAAGAAACCATCACGGAGATAAACGGGTATACATAGAAAGCCCCTGTTTAAGTATTCAACCAATTGTCAACTTGCACAATTGCGACGTTTGAAGCTAATCTCAGGCCTGATCTACCCAATGGGAAGTAGCTTACGGTGTAAGCTATCATTGTTAATGTCTGTGCAATTATCGATACGAATGATATCAATGAACTTCTAAGTACCAATGAACCGACAAGCGATAAAGTAATACTCAGAATGAATGAAATTGTGAACCAAAGTCTATCGATACTAAACAGATGCTGCAGATAATTACCAACTCCTTGTAGTGCTGCGAATGACATTAAAAATAGTACTGAGCCAAATGATGACAGTAATGCAAACTTCCTTGGCTTCAGTGCTAAGACAGGTAAAAGCATGAAACAAACAATGTAGCAACTTATTGAGCCTGCCATCAGTACTGCAAATAGCATCAATCGGTCCCATCTCGACATCTCCTCGGTTTCTGGAACTTCTACTTCTTCTTCTTGCATAGCCTCTTCATCAGTATGACGTCTTGGTAACACGCCTTTAAGTCTGTCAAAAAGCCCCGGAGAAGAAGGCTGTAAATCCTCACTTTGAGCATCGTCTGGCAATCTTATCGACTTGTTAAAAAACGACATCTTTTCCCCCTATTTTTCTTTGTCTCTTTCTCCCTTTTCGGTCTCTTTGAAGTGTCTCGGCCTCGCCGTGCTATTTCCGATATTTCTCCTAGAGCTGGAACTTCGCGAAAAGCACGGGAAAAAGAGGTGCTTGGGCTAGCTCACAGAACCCCTTCATGAAGATAAGACGTTCTAAGAAAAGAGAAAGCACAAGCTAAGATGAACGACTCGACTATTCATGAGAACGAACTGCTAGACTTCACAACGCTGGATGCCTCGTCCAATAGGATGTCGCTATCGCAGTCTCTATCACAGTCTCTATCATCATCTATTCCGATTAAACAGTCCTTGGCTAAAGCCATGTCGGAGTCATACAGCGAAAACAAAATAACAAAAGTACCTTCTAGACGTAAGTCGGTAATTAAAAGAGAAGCTGACGACGACGACGATGACGACGATGCGAACGATCGCAAAAGACGTGATAATATGAACGATAAGATCCAGGAGCTGTTACACTTGATCCCCGATGACTACTTCACAGATGCCAAAGACAAAGCTACCGGTACAAAGGATGGTAAACCCAATAAAGGACAAATCTTGACAAAGGGAGTCGAGTATATCCAAGACTTACAAAACAAGATTGATGAGAACAATAGAGCAGAGGTGGAGTTGGTTTGGAAACTAAAGAAGCTATCACACGTTAAGAATACCCCAGTTACAGATATCCAGCTTAACAATACATCTGCTGAGGTGGTATTAGCAGGCATAGGCGTAGGCCCACTCGCAAATGCTGTGCAAGCTCAGCAACAGAGACAGCCACAGAGTGATAGTCCGAATAATAACTTTGAGTACGGGGGCTACGATCAATACAGCTGATATTTATATATTTTTATGTACAATTATTGTCATTCTTTATAGGTCAGGCATGCGCATAACGACTCTTTCCTTATTCTCTGCAAACTCCTGGAGCATAGTTAAAATCTTGCTGTCTTTCCACTTATCTGGTAAAGGTGTAACATCAAAGTTCTTAGTAGCCCAGTAGTAGATATCCCAGTCCAGCTCATCTAATAACGAGGAGTACTCATCGAGCTCTTCGCTTGTGAAGGTAGAAAGGTACTTCTTCGAGAACCTTGAGAGCAAAAGGTCGGTCTCCAAGATACCTCTCTTACGTGACTGGTACACTAAACGGGCCCTCTTACGATCGATGGTCTCACCCTCACGCTTTAAAGGCTCGATCTTCAAGGTTATATCACGGGAGTCAGAGTCCTTCGCTGTGACGACACCAGGCGAGTTGTAGCGTGGCTTTGTTGAATACAAGCGTGTGAATGCCCTCTGTCCAGCTCTCAGCATCTTAATCTTTCTCTATGTGCTCTAATATACAAAAGAGCTTTATAGTGGAAGAGTCGAAAAGAGACCCCCGGGATTTTTCAGTCGGTGCGAAGTTCGGCAAACACCCTGGGGTCGTTCTTATATACCGGGTGATTAATCAGCGTTTCCGCATTCGGCAGTCAACTCCCCCGTCGCGAAAAGAGAGATATCACGAAAAGTAAACAAAACAAAAACATAAAAACACGTAAACACAGAAAGATAAATACCCCAAGGAGCCCACAAACACACAAATACCCGCCAGCAACATGTCACGCCAGAGCTCAGTGAGAAGACCCGAGCAGGTACGCTCCGACCGCTTCCCGCTGCTCGACGTACCGGAGCTCTCGCTGTGTCTCAAGTCTTGCAGTCTTCAAGCGCCAGAAGAAGACCTTTACCGCCCAACCGCTGTGTTCACACAGTCGCTGTTCACTCAGATCATCGACACGTTCCTGTCGATCCCGCCCAACCTGATAAGATCCCGGAAGGAGCGCGCCTTGAACGAGGCCTCAGCAGAGGAAAACAGCAGCCCTGAGGACTTTGAAGACTCGCTAAACGTCGTGGTACTGCACATGATCCTCTACAAGTTCTTTGTTGACTGCGGCGTCTACGATTTCATAATAACGGACCTAACGAAGCCTGAGCCGCTGAGGCTGAAGAGGCTGCTGTCCTCGGTGGTGAACTTTGCGAGGTTCAGAGAGGAGCACCTTTTTGATAATGAGCAGATCATGCAGCAGAATAACCTGAAGTTTGAGAAGCACACGGAGGTCACAGAGGAGAACAAGACCTTGAAGGCCAAGATCGCTGAGCTACAGTCGAGGACGCTAAACATCAAGAACAACCTGGGAGCGCTGAATGACCACAACACCCGCGTTGAGACTGAGCTAAGGTCGCTGAAGAAAATACAAGAATCGTTGACCAACGAGCACTTGAACTACAAGAACGAGAAGTCCAGGCTAATCCAGGCGCTAGAAGACCATAATTACTTACTGCTGGAGTCAAAGAAAGACTTGGAGAAGATGAAAAACTACATCATTGAGTCGCCAGAGATCATCTCTAAGATCATCACAGATATGCAGCAGTCACTAAAAGAAGACCAGCAGACCCTGAGTGACCTGGAACTGAGATCGAGGAAACTGGCAATTACGATCGAGTCGTTCAACCTGATTCAAAGCGATCTGAAAAACTGCCTGAAGTTGGTTGAAGAGCTAAACGCAGAGTCCAACAAGGAGAACTTGAATAACAACAAGCTGATACAGCATAAGGACTTGATGGAGGACAAGACGCTCAAGCTGAATGAATTGGAGCGTCGTATTCAGCTGTTGACAAGACAGATTAAAAACATCGAAGATAAGACCACCCGCACCACTGACCAGAGGGATCAGAAGACTTTAGAATACGAAGAAAAAATGAAGAATTTACACGAAGTTTACGGTGCGATGGTCAAGGAGAACGAGCTTAATGAGAATGATATCAACAAGAAGAAGGCGTACATCCAAGACGTACAGAAGAGGATCTACGACCTGGAGATTGGGTTTAAGAAGGAATACGATGAAACTACGCTGGAAATTCAGAGGCTGAACTCCCATATTAAGTTGTATTTGGACCAAATTGAGGCAAAGCTTCAAATATGAGAAAGGAAATTATTTATATTGTTTTGAAGAAGAACTGCACGTAGTACTCTTTTAAGTCCTCGTCGTAATAGCCCCATTCTCTGCTGATTTCTCTTGACTCGATCTTTACCGCAATGTTCTGGTACGGCTCTCCGTGTATCACGAGGTACTGCCACTTCTCCTTGTCTTCTGATTGGTCGACTTGCTGCTCGTATGAGCTCATGAAACGGTGCATTGGCGACGTTGATTTGGCTAACTGTGGGAACTTAACACTTATAAAAAGGCCCATCTCCATGGTTTCCACGTCACGGATCTTTGATACTTTGTAACCCGGCTGCCCTATCTTTGTGTACGTCTTCTTTGCCACGCTTGATATGCCTGAGTTATTCGTCTGTGCTTGCTGTTTGGACTTGTCTAGTGCTCCCCTTCGCTGTAGACTCAGCTGGTGCTTCTTTCCCTGTGAGTGTACAACGTAGGACTCCGTTGAGAGGTGTATCGTCAGGCATAGACGACACTCCAGCTGTCCTAGGTGGTTCTTGCGTACGTAGGGGTCGGATTCTAAGTCAAACTGGGAGCTCAGAAGACTTGATACCCGTTGTCTTCTCTGGACATTTTGCTCGGCATCTGAAGCAACACCACCGCCTGTTTCACTGTTAGTTACGCTCTCGGGTATATAACTGGGAGGAAATCGCTACTTACCTCCTTTCTTAGATCCAATTCTATTCTGATAGTCCATTTTTGGCTTATTTGTTTTACTTATCAAGCAGCTGAAAAGATTCGGAGCTCATCTTTCAATTTTGGCATTTTACTTAGCTTCGCGCTTTTTCAGGGACTGCCACATACAAAACGGGAAAGTTCACCATAAGAAACCCCTCGAAGAGAGTTTGATTAGAGGATTTCTTTCACTTTGGACCTTTAGCTGCTGCTTAGGATACCCAGCAAGGCAAAAAACTAACAAGCTTTGGAAAATTTAGTGGAAAATTTGGGTAAACTCATCTTTAGATCTTGCATGCGGTAGGGGCACTCGCCATTTGACACAACTTTTCACTTTTCTGCTTGCAGATTTGACAGCTCTAAGTCCTTTTGAGATACATTCTTTGCGATTTGGGATGGTATTAAGCTAAATTATTGATTAATATGATAAGTTATGAAGCCCTAGTACCATGAAAGTGGTTTATTATCTGTAATCTCCTGTTTGAGACTGGTGAAGAGATATGTCCTCTGAACTCTTGCTGCTGTCGTCCTTGACTCAGGCCTTTAGGTGTTTGGGATATTATGGCATCTTTAAGGCCTCTGGGCTTAGGTTAATTGTAGTTATAGCTATCTTATTTGCTTATATTTGTCTTGGCCATATCATGCTCATCTCACCCCCAAGTATATCAAGAATATGTCAAATGTAGCACGATCATATAACTGAGCTAGCTCGTGATCCACTTCTTGTCTGGACGAATCAGTGGAGAATCTGATCAGGAGATTAAAAACAGTTAATTTGGGCCTCTCATATAACTACAATAACGGATCGGCTCTATTGCAAGCAATATCATCTGATTTATTACAGGGTTTCCTAATCAGGCAACTTTCCCTTTTCGGATGTTAACCCCTTTTTAAAGTTTGGTGGTGTCCGGGTGATCGAGTCAGTCATCGAAAAGCATATGCGTCGACACTTTCTTGTCTTTCTCATTCTTTTGATTTCTTCAGTTATCTCTTTAAGTAAGGCCCAATGTCTGTTGAGAAGGTTGCCATTCTGGGTCGTGAGACGATCCACGTTGGCTTTGACCTTCGTTCGCACGTTGTGAAAACAGTTCTCGATACTGAAAAGTCGTCTACTTACGTACTCATCACCGACACCAACATTGAGAAGAATGGTTATCTTGCAGCTTATAAGCAAGAATTCCACAAGCATCTTCCAGAGGGATGTCGTGTGCTCTCATATGTTGTTTCACCAGGTGAGGCCAACAAGACCCGTAAAACTAAGGAGGATATTGAAGACTACCTCTTGGAACGTGGTTGTACCCGTGACACTGTCATCCTCGCCATTGGAGGTGGTGTCATTGGTGATATGATTGGTTTCGTTGCTTCCACTTTTATGCGTGGTGTCCGTGTGATTCAGGTTCCAACAACCTTGCTCTCAATGGTTGACTCTGCTATTGGTGGAAAGACTGCTGTGGACACCGAGATGGGTAAGAACTTCAT
Source organism: Petasospora americana (assembly GCA_003708795.3). Classification (NCBI taxonomy): domain Eukaryota; kingdom Fungi; phylum Ascomycota; class Saccharomycetes; order Phaffomycetales; family Wickerhamomycetaceae; genus Petasospora; species Petasospora americana. The sequence continues at coordinate 170,414 of PPOA03000016.1, forward strand.
TGGAGCCTTCTGGCAACCACAGTACATCTTCGTTGATCTTTCCTTCCTTGCCACTCTCCCAGAGCGTGAATTCATCAATGGTATTGCTGAGGTTATAAAGACAGCAGCTATCTGGAATGAGGAAGAGTTCACTCGTCTCGAGGCTAACGCTGATAAGTTCCTCACTACTATCCGCCAGAGAGATGCCAATGGCCACACTGATTTGACTCCAATCAAGGACCATGTTTTCAAGCTCGTCTTGGAATCTATCAAGGTCAAGGCTGAAGTTGTCTCTGCTGATGAGAAAGAAGGTGGCTTGAGAAACTTGCTCAACTTCGGACACTCTATTGGTCATGCCATTGAAGCCATTTTGACCCCAGAGGCTCTTCATGGTGAGTGTGTCGCTGTGGGTTCCATCTTTGAGGCTGAGTTGTCAAGATACTTAAACATTTTGCCAGCTTCTGCTGTTGCAAGATTGACCAAGGTGTTTGGTAACTACGGATTGCCAACCTCATTGGCACAATTGAAGAAGAAAACCATCGATCGTGCTACCCCAGTCGACATCCTCTTAGAGAAGATGGCGATTGACAAGAAGAACGACGGTTCTAAGAAGAAAGTTGTCCTGCTCAAGGCTATTGGTGAATGCTACGAAAAGTCTGCTTCCTTTGTGAATGATGAAGACTTAAGATTTGTTCTCACCGATGAAACCATTGTCTTCCCATTTGAAAACCCTTCCTCTTTCAACACTACCATCGTCCCACCAGGTTCTAAATCCATCTCTAACAGAGCATTGGTTCTTGCTGCCTTGGCAAAAGGTGAGTGTAAGATCACAAACTTGCTCCACTCTGATGATGTTGAGCATATGCTTGACGCTATCAAGAAGCTTAACGGTGCTGAGATCCGTTGGGAGGATCGTGGTGAGACTTTGATTATCAAGGGTAACGGTGGTGATTTGTCTTCTTGTAAGGAGGACTTGTACTTGGGTAATGCTGGTACAGCTTCTCGTTTCCTTACATCTGTTGCCACTTTGGTTAAGCCTAGCGCAGAGTCTCAGTTCACTTACTTGACCGGTAATGCTCGTATGGGTCAAAGACCAATTGCTGATCTTGTTGATGCTTTGAGATCCAACGGTGCTGAGATTGAGTACATGAAGAACCAAGGTTCCTTGCCATTGAAGATTACCAACAAGCCATTGAAAGGTGGTGTTATTGAGCTCGCTGCTACTATCTCTTCTCAATACGTTTCTTCTCTTCTTATGGCTGCTCCATATGCCGAAGAGCCTGTTACATTGAAGCTCGTTGGTGGTAAGCCAATCTCTGTATTGTACATTGATATGACTATTGCATTAATGAAGCAGTTTGGTATTGACGTTAAGATTCTCCCAGGATATATTTATGAGATCCCAAGAGGTTGTTACGTTGCTCCAAAGGAGTTTGTTATCGAGTCAGATGCTTCCTCCTCTACTTACCCATTGGCATTTGCTGCTATGACTGGTACCACAGTTACAATTCCAAACATTGGTTACACCTCCTTGCAGGGTGATGCTCGTTTTGCTAAGGACGTTTTGGAACCAATGGGATGTACTGTTAACCAAACTGCCACATCAACCACAGTTACCGGTCCAGCTCCAGGTGGATTGAAACCACTTCCATCTGTTGATATGGAGCCTATGACTGATGCCTTCTTGACTGCTTCTGTTGTTGCTGCTATTGCTACTGACGGTAAGGAGAACAAGACTTCCATTTATGGTATTGCTAACCAGCGTGTTAAAGAATGTGATAGAATCTCAGCTATGTGTACTCAGTTGGCCAAGTTTGGTGTCACTGCTGTTGGTGGAGATGATGGAATTGACATCTACGGTGTCTCCCTCTCTGACTTGAAGGTTCCAGACTGTGGTATCTTCTGTTACGATGATCACCGTGTCGCTATGTCCTTCTCTCTTCTTGCAGGTATGGTTAAGAACGGTTCTGCTACCATCGAGGAACGTCACTGTACAGCTAAGACCTGGCCAGGTTGGTGGGACGTTCTCCACTCTCAGTTGAACGGCCGTCTTGATGGTTCCGAGCCAGAGGATCTCAACGCCCCTTCTAGAGCAAGTGTTGTTGTTGTTGGTATGAGAGCTGCTGGTAAGACAACCTTGAGTGGATGGATTGTTGATGCCTTGAAGTACAAGTACGTTGACCTCGATGTTATCTTTGAAGAGAGATTTGGAGATATTAGGGAATACGTTAAGGCCAAGAGCTGGGAAGAGTTCAGAGTTGAGGAACTCAAGATTTTCAAGGAGGCCTTGAAGAGATATGGTAAGTCTTGTGTCATTACCACTGGTGGTGGTATTGTTGAGAGTGCTGATGCAAGAGCTGCTATGAAGGAGTTCACTCAGAAACAAAAGGGTATTGTGTTGGAGTTGCAGAGGGACATTGACGAGGTTGCAAAGTTCCTTGGTGAAGATATCACCAGACCAGCTTTGGATACTACCGATATCCGTTCCATTTGGAAGAGAAGAGAGGGTCTTTACGCTGAGGTTCGTACTCATTTGTTCCATTCTCACTTCTGTGAGCATGAGCAGCATTTTGCTGAGTTGAAGCAGAAACTTGTTACCTTTGTCAAGGCTATCAAGACTCCAAAGAAGAACTTTTATGTTGTAGGTTCTCCAATCTCTCACTCAAGATCCCCTGTGCTTCACCAAACTTGTTACGATGCTTGTGGTTTACCACACGAGTTCTCTAAGGTTGAGACTACCGATGCTTCCAAAGTTGCTGAATTGTTGAAGGAGCCAACCTTTGGAGGCTGTGCTGTCACAATTCCATTAAAGTTGGATGTTCTTCCATTACTTACTGAGGTTGACGAGTCAGTTGAGAAGATTGGTTCTTGTAACACAATCGTCCCATTGGGTAATGGTAAGTTTGCTGGTTACAATACCGACTACAAAGGTATTCAAAACTCTTTCATTGCTCATGGTGTTAAGAAGGCATCTACAGGTCTTGTCATTGGTGCCGGTGGCACTTCTAGAGCTGCCATCTATGCATTGCACAGACTTGGATGTGAAAAGATTTACCTCGCCAATAGAACTGTTGAGAAGTTGACACCATTGGTTACTGAATTTGCATCTTATGGTGTGTCGATCTTGGATGCTGACTCAGCTGCTGTTGATGTTGCTGTGTCCTGTATCCCTGCAGACAAACCAATTGCTCCTTCTGTTTTGTCACAATTGGAAGCCGTTTTCCAGAAGGGTGATGGTGCCCTTTTGGATGCCGCTTACAAACCTGAAGTTACTCCTGCAATGGAGCTTGCCCAGAAGGCCGGTTGGGAGACCATCAGAGGTGCCGAGATGCTTGTCAACCAAGGTGTTGAACAGTTCAAGATCTGGACAGGTTGCGAGGCTCCTTACGATAAGGTGTTCAATGCTGTTGTTAACTAGTTCACTAGATATATATAAACAGTTGAATTACATAAAATATGACCTGGGTATAACTTTATTTGAAGTGTAGTAGCAAATAATCTATAAAAATGTGTAGGGTGTATATATGCTCGCTATCAGAAGTTGACAGCTTTGTTGACGCTTTCGTTTCTTTGAACAGCCGTGGCATCGGCATCCTCTTCAAATACTCCTTCGTCATCATCTTGCCATTCTTGTCCTGAGTGATCCAAAGTATGGTTTTTACGTCTGTACCACCAAGCAGCAAAGAGACTTGCACAGATGATTACTGGAACCACAATACCGACAACACAACCGATGACGACTTTGTTCTTTTGAGAGAGTCCCGATGATGCCGCAGTAGATGAAGACACCACTTTTGAAGTGTAAGTTTCACCACCTGAAGTATACACTGATGTTACAGTGACCACTTGTGTCACTTCAGAAGTTAAGAACTGCTGAGACTTTGAAGAAGATGAAGATGATGTTGTAGTGGATGAAGAGGACGAGGATGAAGATGATGAAGAGGAAGATGATGATGAACGAGAGGAAGAAGAAGAAGAAGAAGATGATGAAGAAGAAGAAGAAGATGATGATGATGATGATGATGATGCTGATTCAGATGATGATGGTAATGACGAAGAAGAGCTTGGAGTGGAGGAGGATTCGCTTGAGGAGACTGGAGCGGAAGATGAGGATGGGGAGGAAGATGAGGATGGGGATGAGGAGGATGAGGATGGGGAGGAAGAGAACGAAGACTCGGATGATGAAGACAGCGACGAAGACTGAGACTCGCTTGAAGATGTTATTATGGATGAGGACAAGAGGATGGATGATGAAAGTGATGTGAACATTGAATCAGCGGAGGAGGATGCACTCAACGATGACACTGACTGGGAACCACTCACAGATGGATCTGAGCTCACAGATGAGAGGAGACTCGTACCATCGTCACTAGCACTTCCAGATGACGATGGTGAGGGTGTGGGCGACGATGACCCTGAGTTTCCTATCTGGCTCGTCTGGTTATCCACTGTTGAGGCAGACGATGCAGAGTTCTGGCCGTAAGCCACAGGGGCCAAGAAGGATGAGATCACCAGGGAAAGCAGCAGTTTGTGTGAAACCATATCTGAGGTTTATCAGAGAGATCTTAGTTATACTGAACGAGTGGAAATGGAGGAAGTGGAGGAGTCTCCTTTATTATTTTATTTTTTGTGAAATAAAATGTGTGTGGCACTGGGAATGTGGAGTGCCTCGTGTTTCGAAGTGGCTATGCCAAAAGTCGATCTGGGAGGAAGAGCAGGTCAGTGCAGTGCAAAATGATGGCTCGTCCTTGCTGTATGTAAGAACCGGACTTTAGAAGAGCAGAGGAGATGTATTTGCAGCTCTTGTAGAACAAAAATTACTAGGGTGAAGAAGGGGGAAACTTTACTGGAACTGTGAAATCTTTTCAGGTAGTGAATTTGGCTTTTTTTAGCTTCCGAGAGATCTCAGTGTGCATGAAACCAAAAGCATCACGCTCCCGCTTCTCGAAACGGGAGTCTCGAAGGGACTTGAAAATTGGGACTAGTCTTTAAAAGTTGGTCTGGCTTTTGAGGATCGGGAAAGAGACTTTGGGGTGTTCGGGTGTCCACTGTCCACTTGAATTTCTCTTCATTAAGCGGTCGAGAGATGGCTATCATCTCTTGAGGTGTTTTTGGTTCTATTGGTCTATATTATCTCAAAAAAAATGTCATCTCTTACACAGCAAGATCTCGCTAACCTCGACGATTCCTCCAGAAAGGAGATTCTCCAATTTATTGAGGCCGAGAACTCCAAGTCCAAGGTCCAGACTTCCATCCACCAGTTCACCGACATGTGCTTCAAGAAATGTATCACACAAGTTGGCAACGGACAGTTGAGCTCCCAAGAGGAGTCCTGTATGTCTAACTGTGTCAACAGATTCCTCGATACAAACATCAGAGTCGTCCAGGGGTAAGTACTACAATTTCAAATCGCATTATTACCGAACGTATACTAACTTTAACTTAACAGTCTTCAAGCCGCTCAACAGCAGTAAAACACTAAAAAACGGGAATTTAGATTATCTATCTTTCCACTTGTAAATACGTTTCAAATAAAGTCCTTACTTTAGAAGAAAAATACTAGTATCTGAATGTCATGAAGTAGAACATTAAGTAGAAAGTATACGTAGATTGAAAATGGTAAGGCCACTCGCCAGTCCAATAATTTTTCAGTTTGATTCATTTGATCTTTTCAATGTCCTGATGAAGCCAAAGAAGAAGGTTCTTTTTTGTTGTGAAACACCAAACATGAGACAATCGGTGATACGACAGATTAGAGCGACACGGTCGACGCTGAATACGCTCTCGCCTTTAGCTAAAGGTACGCCCCTATCGAAAGAGGACCAAGAGAACTCAAGGACGGTTTTCAACAACATCATGACAAACCCAGAGAATGTTAGAACTCCAAATCCGACTCAGATTAACCAGAAGGCCGTCATCTTTGACTCTGCTTTCCATGCTGTTGAAAGAGCAAAGTTGAAAAGCAACTTGATCTCTGCTAAGCTTGTGCAGACAAATAAAGGCACAGACTTGGGGACTCTTGCGTCGTATAGTTCTACGAAATCTACGATGAATCGATCATCATCTTCTGGGAAGGCATCCGTTGCAAGATCCAAGGAAGTCAAAATGGCACTAAGCAAGACACTGGAGTATCTGTCTACAGGGTTCAAGACGGATTATGAATTGGTGCAATACATTGAATCCAAGATTTTGGAGCTAGATTCAAGCTTTGAGTCAAAGAAGACTACAAAGAGAACTCCCCCATTCACAAAGCAGCTCGTTGACTCTATAAGGAAACAATCAAATGCCAAGCCAAATGAGCCATTGATTAATGAGTATACCATCTCTTTAATCCTCGCAGAGTCCATCAAGATTCTATCAGAGACTTATAAATCTCCTGATGCAGCATTGTCTTTGTTCCATTTGGCCAAACAGCAGAGTCTGAAAACATACGTTTATGCATGTACCATTGGTGTGTATAATGAAGTGTTCAGATGTCATTGGAAGTACTATAAGTCCATCTCATCAATGTTGGAATTGATCAACGAAATCAAAGTTAATGGTATCCAAGGAAGTGCTGAGACGTGTCGCATAATTGGCGATGTCTCTGAACAGGCACATAAGATGCTATTAAACGATATTGACGATGGCATAGATTTCACTTTTTCACTGGATAGAGGTCCTGAGAAATGGACGCAAATGTGGAATAAGGCCGATGAAGACGATCTGAAAGCTGTCGACCAGTATAGACAGGATCTGTTCTCTGTTGTGACAAAGAACTCGATCTTCTGAAATGAAACTGTATATAATGACTAATTAATCTCTTTATCTATACGTGTCCGTACCATTTACTTCCAAATCGGGAAATTTTCCAACGTCCTCCGGCTTTCGTACCACTTACAGTGCATAGACTTCTCGAGAGTTCTCCGGTATTCCTAAGTTCACTTTTTACACAAAGCTTTTTCAAACGTAAGAGTTCTTGGTTTGGTTTGTTTCCGTTGGATGTTCGAGAGACCAAGCTTCTCATTTTGGTTTTTCTCCTGCCTTTTCGTGTTCATTTCCCTACTGCTTAGTGGAGCTCACATTGCATTTAAAGACCGATTAATCACAACGACAATGACGAGGAGCCTTAGTGAAGTCTGTCAGCGGGCTCATGAGACTGTCAGTGCATTTACTCGTTTGCCAAGTGGTGGAGATTCAGTTCTTAACGTGACACAGAGCCATGTAAAGTATTCGATGGGAGTATTGGAATCGATGCTCGATTCTTATACGTTTGATCAGGTAGCTGTCTCTTATAACGGTGGTAAAGACTGTCTTGTAATGTTGATTCTTTATCTATCTGTGTTAAATGAAAAGTATACAGCAGAGCAATTGGATAAATTTTCCAAAATTAACGCAGTATTAATCAACTATGAGGATCAGTTCCCAGAACTGATACATTTCATTGCCTCATCGTCAGCTGAATACTCATTGAACCTCACGCAATACAATACCCAGTTGAAAGACGGGTTCCAAAAATATCTCGATATACATCCAGATACCAAGGCCATAGTCGTTGGTACACGTCATACAGATCCCTATGCTTCTGAACTAGAAGATATACAACGGACTGACTCTGGTTGGCCAGATTTTGTTAGAGTCCATCCGGTTGTTAGCTGGTCCTATGACCAAATTTGGTGCTTCTTACGTAATAGTAATATAGAATACTGTGATCTCTATGATGCTGGTTATACAAGTCTTGGTGGAGTTGATACAACAGTGAAGAATCCACATCTCTTGCTGGAAACCGGTGATTACTTACCGGCTTATAAATTGACAGAAGGTGATTCTAGAGAGAGGGATGGTAGAATTAGACGGTGAATACAGAATATATATATATAGTATTTATGTATTACAGTAGAAACCAAGAGAACAAAAACCATCTTCGCTTTCCCTTTGAATGTTAAAGAGATCACTACTCAGATATATATTTGCAAATTGCCAAAAAGGGTAAAAAAACTCTCAGTGTATGGCTGTGACTCCTGATATATCATGTTCGTCAACACTATAGAAAGCTAATAATCTGTCCTGTAGTGATCTATGGAGGTTTTTATCATCTTCGCTGAACTTTGGGAATTCTCTACCATGGCTACCGATTTTCTTGTAACCACCACCAATTTCCACCAAGAGATCCAAATATTCAAACTTCTGTTCCCAATCGATAGTGTGGAATGCTCTTGTATCTCCTTTGGTTCTAAACCTTTCGACACACCATGATATTTGATCTTTCAATGACGGCAGTTGGGATTTCCCACTAAGGAACCTTGCGACCAATACTGCTTGAAATTCAAATGCTCTGAAAGAGATGGCATCACACGGAACACCCACAAAACTCAATTGGGGATCTTTAGTAAAGAAGGTGTGTAGGTATAAGTCTGGAACGACATTACCCGTGGTTAAATGTTCTCCATATGTTTCACGTAGGAAGGGATATGAATATCTGAACCCGGTTGCATAATAAATTAGGCCTGGATTCTTTATAGTACTCCCGTCACTGAAATACACAATCACCTCTTTATCGTCTGTCAATTCATATGAAGTTATCAATGGTTTTACTTGCACAACGTCAGATTTAGTTTTTCTTAACAGTTTTACTCCTCTTTGGGAATGATATATCCTTTTGGCAAACTTTGAGCCAAGTTCCACTATATCGGCACCACTAGATCTTGTTCCAATAACAAGAACTTCTTTATCCTTCAACTCGGTCTCAGCATCTCTGAAAGTCTTTGAGTGTTTTACTAAATTTGGGAATTCCCTACAGACGGCATCAAGACCTGGTACATTAGGTATGAATGGGACGTGATAATGACCTGTCGCAACAACAACAGAATCAAACTCCTCAGTCCACCAGTTATCTAAGAGATCTCCATCCTCATCTTTAAGATCCGTTTCGGTTCTTAAAGTTAAAATAAATGGAGAATTATCCTTAGAGTAATCTTTAGTAACAGATTCAACCGTTGTACGGAAAACCACATTTTCTTGATGTCTATCGATATACCTCTCAATATATCTCTGTATAGCAACACCATAAACGTATGCTCCGTCTACTCTTTCTCCTTGATTCTCACCCCATGACTTATTGTCACTAAAGGTCATCAACTGCTCTGGAATATTCGTTCTCAACCCTTCATATGATGCTGTATGTATGTACCTCTGCTGATGCGGTCTCTTCTTCAAATGGGTTCCCCTCAATTGCTGTGGACCCTTAAGAACAGGATCTAAGTTATTTTGGTTTAAGCCTGGTGGAACTATCAACTCATCAGGTTTCTTATCCAAAACCCAGACTCCGCCAGAAACTTCTCTGCGTTCAAATAGTGTAACTTTATCAAATGCAGCTTCTTGGATCAAGGAATCTAAAGTGATAGCCCCCGAAGCACCACCTCCTATTATAGCAATACTGCGTACTTTTTTACTTAATAACTGATTGTGTGCTACTGTCATGTTTTCTCTGTATATATTATATTCTATTTTATTCTATAGGAATATCAAAAGAAAGATTTCTTTCCTCTTATATAGAAACTTGTTAACTGTGGCTTTGGGCTATAAGGAGAGATCAACTCAACAGCAGACCACTTCCCAATGTCCATCACGTTAGAGTTTCCTTATTAGTGACAATCACCGCTAAGAAAAATGATTCCTATTGTTCTATGGCTGCCCATTGCGTTTTTGTGTCAAGCAAATGTGGCGTATATATTACCCAATCAGGAAATCTAGGCGCACGCTAATTTGGATGTTTGTTTTTGCTATATATATTGTTCATATAAATAAAGAATATTTACAATTTACTCTTACGGTTATAAGCCTTAAGAAGCTCCACAGCTTTGTGTGCCATTCCCAAACCGGATTGGTATCCGTAACCTGAAGCACCGTAGTTGTGAACCAATAACTTTCCATCTGGCTGGAGCTCCTCTAGTTCGATACGTACACCTCCGTGTCTTGAAGGTCTCAAACCACAAGCAACACGGCTGATAACCAAAGGCTTGTCGAGGATGCTTGGGAGAAGCTCGGTGGTTCTCTTAATAATATCTTCGGTTTGTTCCTTCAGAGTATCAGCTGTCCAATCACCCTTTTGCATGAATCCACCAAGGATTAACTCATCATTTGAGTAAGGACGTGGGATAATGTAAGTTGCGTAATCATCACCCCAACGGACCATGTTCTCTTGAATGTGTGGTGCTCTCACAACGACAACTTGTCCTCTGGTAGGATAAACAGCAGCGTCTTCAATTCCACCAAGGAACCTAGCACCGATACCGGAACAATTGAAGACAACTTTTGTTCTACCACTAAGGTAGGCCTGGGAGATATGTGAGAGTTTTCTTCTGATGAACTGTACTCCCAATGATTCCAAATATCTTTGAAGATTTGCGAGGAAAGCTGGGCAGTTGAAGTTCCAAACTGTGGACTTTGAGCCGAATAGGACGCCTTCTGGTAACTCCTCTTTTGGTAAAACACGGTAATCCCTCATATATGTCTTTAATGATTCAACTTTAGCAGCCGTTGGTAGAGATTCCCATAATTCTGTTGCTGGCTTATAGTCCAATCCGCATTGTGGCCCACCAAGGGCATCTTGAATCTTTTGTAAGTTTGTATAAGTATACTTATCAAATGCAATTGATTCTGGGTCATTTGGTGAAATACCAGAGAAGTTACCACCAGCCCAAGGTGAAGTGTAGTTGATTGATTGATCACCAGGTAAATACTGTGCAAGAACAGTGATCTTCTCAGGCTTTGCCCCGAGGTTTGTGATAAGCTCGTATGTCGTATAAAGACCGACGATACCGGCACCAACAACAACGTATTCGTGTGACATTCTAAAGTTCTATTTTATATGTCTAATCCAAGATTAATCTCTAAGCATCAAAACGAACAGCAGAAGAGATGGTTTTTATATCAAATTTATTTTGTTTTTATCGTCCGATAATAAGCGACGACCATGCCTGTTAGCGCAGCGGAGTTGAGATCTAATGTAGGGTGCTCTGTCACTGATCAAGAAACTGACACGATTACGATAGGAAACTTAAAATATAAAAAAACATGCTACAAAAACTATGAACTAAACAACTCAGATAATCCTCTTTTGAGAACTCCATGTGTTCTCATGAGCATCGAAAGAACCTGGGTAAATTGCTGGGAAAAGCTTCGAGTACTCGTAAAAGATCCACTCTCTATCTTTCCAATTGGTCTCAACTGGCATCATCTTCTTCTTCAGTTGCTCTGAGACGATTTCGTTTTCTTTCCAAACACGAACAACATTCAACCCCATGAATTTGGAGATTTGTTCCTCTGTAGCATTTGTACGCTCCCACACTTTTTTGATCAAGTCTGGGTACTTAGAGACATCTTCAAGACCTTCAGGCCCCTTTGGGATTCCATCAAAGTCCGAGCCAAGACCAACGTGTTCCCAGCCAATTAAGTCGATGATGTAACAGATATGGTCAGCAGCATCGTCAATGGTGACTTTGTCTCTACCAACTTGCTTCAAGAAGCCTGGCATGAAGTTGACACAAACGACACCACCGTTCTCTTTAACTTTCAAAAGAACATCATCCCTGACGTTTCTATTGTGGTTTGTCAAGGCCCATACTGACGAATGAGAGAATAAAACAGGTGATTTGGTCACTTCTAATGTATCCAGCATGGTCTTATAAGACACATGGGAAAGATCAACAAGCATCCCTAATCTGTTCATCTCCTTAATACAATCTCTACCGTAATCAGATAAGCCTTTGTCTTCCTTACCAGCAGTCACTGAAGAAGCAGCAGTCGCAAATGGGTTATCACAGTTATGAGTCAAGGTGATATAACGAGCACCCAAGGCATAATATTGTCTAACAACAGCAAGTGATAAATCGACTTGATTAAGTCCCTCAACACCTAAAGTGATAGAAATTTTTTTACCTCCAGAATTTCTGAAACTTTCAAGGGCTTCATCAGCAGTATGGACAAACTGTAAAGATTCTGAATATTCATCCACGAGTCTCTTTGTAACGTCAATTTGTTCTAAAGTATCTCTCACGGCAGAGTTTGGTTTGTTAAAGTCCTCATAGAGACTATCTGGATCTTTACATTCAATGAAAACGGAGAAGAATTGAATACCTACACCACCTTCTTTCATCCTTTTTAAATCGGTATGAGCCGTCAAATAAGAATCAAAATCAAATTTGTTACCATCAGAGTGGAGTTCATTGTGTAATTGAACTCTTAATAGATAAGGGAAGTCATTATGAGTATCAACAACTGGAACAGTCTTTCTCAAAGTATTAAATCTCTCGTCAATATCAAGCGTCATTGTGTCTGTTCTGTGAACCTGTTATATGAAAATCATATTCATATTTGCGATTAATATCATTGGCCTTTATTCTTCCTTGTCTCCATATCTACAAGGCGATATCGCTGTTATGACCTAAATCGGAAGTATGTCCGTACTTAAAAGGAGTTTCGCGGTTTAGTGTTTTTAAAAATAAATGCGAATGTCTTTCGGTTCTATAGTGTAGTGGTTATCACTTTCGGTTTTGATCCGGACAACTCCGGTTCGAATCCGGGTAGGACCTTATTTTTTTGCAAATCGCTAATTTGTTAATTTCTTTATAATCAAGAGTTTTATGAGGAGTAAGAGTTTATTATTTGCACTAATTTTTTTTCCTAATAGTAATTTGGGCGAATGTCCTTGGGTCCTATAGTGTAGTGGTTATCACTTTCGGTTTTGATCCGGACAACCCCGGTTCGAATCCGGGTAGGACCTCATTTTTTTACATATCCTATCAACATCAATTTCTAAAAATTCAAGACAGTTAAAACCTAATGCTAGTTTTTTCTGTTTTTAGCAGTAACTGAGGTTAATAAGATAGGTTCTCTACAAAGTTTTATAATCGTAAAAACAAGTCGTGCATAATAATAAAAACCCCTGAGATCATCCATGATCTCTTTAATATAATCATAATATAAAATATAACCTTTAATAATACCCAATGTAACCTTTGATTTTTTTTTCTTTTAATATTCCTTTTAGACCATTGCATTTCCCCATAAAGAAGCTAAATAGACCTCATCATCATTAATATTTATCACTGATTGTTTAATTGGTGAAGTTTGATATTGGTATTGAATTGGTTTTTGTAAATGACAATTCATAACACTCTCTTCATCCAAACTTATAGATTCCATTGAAGATGAAGAACTTAACGATGAGATAGAAGAAGCAGATTGTGATCTCATATGTTGTGGATATGAAATTGGGGATGGATAAGAAATTGGAGCTGGAGTTTGTGGAAGATATTGCTTTGGAGAACAATTTGGTGAACCGTTTGGTGAACATAAGATTCTTTGTTTTGATAAAGAACGACGCATTCTTGCAGCTCTTTTCAAATCTTGTTTAATTGGTTCGATAAATCTTCTCAATGTACGAGCCAATTCGGCTTCAGAAACCATAACATCCCAATTCATTAATTGTAATAATTGGCGTTCCATTAAGTTAACTTCTTCTCTTGAGAAAAGACCATCTGTGTAATCTGTCCAATGCTTATTCTTTGGAGAAGAGTCATTATTAAACTTAGCAGAGATAATCAATGAAGCTAAAAAGATACGGTGTAAAGTGCATGGAAGTCCCTGGGCATTCTTTGGTAATTTTGCTGAAAGTCTTTCCAAATAAACCAAGGAACAAAGTAATGTCCCGGTGTAAACATTTGAGTATCTTACTAAGCGAGAAATAAATGTCATAAGTGAAGGCAATGGTCTTGAAGTTGATTTACCATTTGGCGATGAAGGTGGTGATGGTAGAACTTTGGACTTCTTACACTGAATCACCTTCAAGGAACAGTTCACAATATGGGAAACCATCTCATGGGTAACTGGGGATTTCATAAGAATCTTAAGTGCTTGAGAGTCAGACATATTGAAGTGAATATTGAAGAAAGGTTGTTATCTAATAAGAATATAAAATTGAAACCAAAGGGAAGGTGGAAATGTAAATGAATTTATATAACGTTCAGGTTGGTACCTTCCATTTGGGCTTCGAAAGGGTGTATAAAATATGCGTGAGCTGCAGGTGTGTTCGCGTTCTGTTTTGATTTTTGTTCATGCAATGATCCTTCTGAATGCAACAAAGAGAAACGTGAAGACGCGACGCGTTTTTCTAAGCTCTTCAGTTGAAGAAGCTGACAGCTTTTGTTCTTTGTAATTCCCAAGGATTGTTTGTTTCATAAACCTCTTTATGTGTACGGGTTGAAAGCCTATAAAATTTCACTCTAAACCTTTGAAATTTGTACGAAAATGTTTAAGATTTGTAGCCTTTTTGGAAACCATTGAAAACAAGATATCTCAGATAACCCCCTTTTCAGTATCGTATGTGTACCGATTAGGCTTCTCATTTGGGTCGAATTCTGCTGCTTGCGTCTTTAACCCCATTTTAGGAAGGCAAATTAAGGAATATGCGATGACGCGTCTCATTAACAAACGCGAAATTTTTAATGAACCTTTCAAATGAGACGCGTTATTTACAGGTACGAAAAAAGGGGAAAGCCGATAGATAAAACCCCATCGGTGATATAAAAGGGCTTGCTGCTTCTAGGCCTTCTTGCTCTTTTTGAAATAAATAGAAAAGGGGGCAAAACCTACAAGCCTTGTTTCTTGTGATATAGAAGCCTCCCCCTACATCACTGGAAGGACTATAGCAAACACGCTTCCAACGCTACTACAATTGTTGTGTTGAGTTTTTTTTCACAATAAGCCTTTATATTGATCGTCGACCCCTTAAAGATATAGAATAAGTGTATTTATAGCTTCCTATGGTTTATCTATCTCGATGTCTTTTGTGATTTTTTGTAGCCCTTTGTGTTGCCCTAAAACAGCTAAATAGAACGAGTTCGCGGATTTTCCGCGAATGCGTGTTTTGCTGTGTTTTCGTCGAGGTATAAAAGAAAATTTTTTTCGCTTCTCTTCCCTTCTCTCACTTAACTCTTTTGTTTTTTATTAAGATCATTAAAAGGCAATTAGTAAGTTATAATGAATATAAAAGAATAATAGTATTCAAAAAGAGAAAAAATGAAAACATTGAAATGACGAGAAAAAAGCTGTGCACCAGTCTGAAACCGGAAAGTACTCCCGGACATGAAGCATTAAGTATACCCAAATTTCTGATCCCTTTAAATGTTTTCATATACATTTCTTCTACTATTATGATTTTTATTATTATCATTGGGACCATTTTGACTAACAAGAATTTATTAGTTTCGATTTATTCTCGATTTATTGTTTTCTAATCTACATATCTTTCCTTTAACTAAATTCCGTAGCTCTGATTCATGTAGATCTAAATGTATTAATCGTCTGATGACTTCTATTCAGGTCGGTGATGCTAAGATCGTCGGTGATCTTCCCCCTTAACTTGAGCTGGATATTATAAAGCTGCAGTTTTGTATATCTTGCTATATACACATGTCATACTCCGGCTAAAATGGTTCAACCCCCATAAGTTCGTATTTAGAGATCTCTTTTGTTTAAATGGCATGTATTAAGGTAATCAACTACCGCTGTACATATGAACCTGAATAATAACCATTTAAAACTGTCAGAAATCTCGCCTATGCACGTCTTTTAAAGTTGCCTTAGATTAAGCGACTTTGAATACTGCACATTCGAGATTGAATCATTGTGTGACTAAACTAAAAAAGAGTTATAATATCAATTCCTAATGCTAATTCTCTTTGCGCTTGTTCTTTCCTCAGATCAGAAAAGACTTACTAAAGAACCCCCGCCTGGCATATTCTTCGTTGTGGTAGAGGTCCGGTCCTTACTTTGTATGCAACGTTGTCTGTGCCCGTTGTACATGCAGAGCTGCAGATCTCTCTATAAGGCGAGCACACAGAGTCTTTAGTGGTATTAGATCTCTTTACTTGTTCAAGCTAAGCAATAATTTGGTCTCAAACGTGGAGTGCTCGGGTATTAGCCCTCATATTTTGATTAAATTTTATATTGGACTTCTTTTCTATTGTAGAATCTCTTTACATTAACACCCCTTGTTATGTATTGGTCCCATATAGTGTCTCAAAGATACATTCTTCTCTACACAAGATTAAGAATCACAACCTAAGTCCTAGAATCCGATCCAATTGACTTACATGCCTACTCTTTCATTTTAATTGTATGTTTCCTCCCCATTTGATCTGAAGTGGTAAAAATTAAATATTTCTAGAACACTGTGAAAGGCGGGTACGGCGTTGATTAATGCTGTCCAAATCTAAGAACTTACATAAATAGCCACATAATCGAGGCATATTCTAACATAAGGACCCGTAGAAATAATTCTTTAGTAAAATGGGAGACCTAATGAAGACCTAATGAATAAATTCGGGTACCAAGATATTAAGTTATCTGGTTATAAGTCTATCCTATATCTATCAGAAATATAGTATGGTAAAAATATGCGTGTAAGATTTCTTTCTGTATCTCGATTAGGCGTACACTAAGCCCAGTTTAACTCATTTCTCACCTTATCATCACGAGCATAC
Organism: Petasospora americana; assembly: GCA_003708795.3. NCBI lineage: Eukaryota > Fungi > Ascomycota > Saccharomycetes > Phaffomycetales > Wickerhamomycetaceae > Petasospora > Petasospora americana. The sequence continues at coordinate 186,919 of PPOA03000016.1, forward strand.
GACTATTTTTTAATCTCTTTAAGGGTGGGGATGAGGCTTTATAGTACATGATCATCAAGTTACCTTGAAATAGGAGCTCGGACATATCATATATCCCAATTAGGCTCGCGCAGTCTTACTGTGTCTCGGTAAAATGAAGAATCACCTTACCTCTAATGGGCTTTTTGTTGCTAATACAACAAGGTCTCCATCATTACAAGGTCTCCATCATTTATGATAGTCTCTAATCTATGGAGTTCTGATATTTAGGGGTAAATCAAAAAATAATTTTCAGGACCTTGCATTACGGAATGCACATTCCACTTGATCTATGGAAAAGTTTTTTTTTTCATTTTTTCCAAGGAGGGTCCCCCAGAGCCGTTGCCGTTGTCCCTTGTGGGAAGCTTGTCCAAGTGCTGCAGCTCAACGTATAATAACGTACCATCAAGGCGTTAGCGCAAATCTCTTTTCCTCTCTTTCTTTTACACACTTTTTTTTCTCTCTCTTTTAATTAGCTTCATTCTCATAGTCTGGGGGACTGGGACACAATGTATAAGACTTCCACTATGCAACAAACGTCTATGACTTGAGTTGAAGTCAAGGTGTTATGAGAGTCTACCTCTGTCTACTCTGAAAGTATACTGTGCCAAGCTGTTGAGAACGCAAACTTTAAGTTTGAGTTTTTGCATTATCTTTATATTCATTCACATATCTTCTTAGACTCGACCAATGGCCCTCCATGATTGTGTGATCTAGCCGTTTCGAGGCGAATACGGAAGTTATTGGGTTGTGTGATATGCACTTCGGCGCTGGCGGTTGGACTTTTCTGCAGGTTCCACGATAAAACGCATACACACGCACAAACGTCTAAGAAAAAACAAAGTGGTTTAAAGCAATCTGCCGCAAAAGACGAGATACACTGCCAGTACGCATTTCCCTCCTGACTTCCAAGCTGGAAAAAAGGTTGATCAATTTCCCCATCTCCTTGGAGAAGTATTTAAACACATGCATCTCCACTTCCGCTTAAGTCAGTTGTCGTTGTTACTTCTAATGTTTTGAAATAAACCCAAATAAATAAAATGTCATCCACAACTACTTCGACAAACACAACAACCGGAGATTTCAGAAGATATCCAAGAAACACATGGAGGCTTGTTAGGCTCAGAGAGAGATACCTCTCACTACGATTTGTTGAAGATCAACATCCTGAAGATCAAACAGCGTATACCAAACCTCGTGCACATCAAAGTATTCGTATGAAAAAATCTAGTGATCAACTGAGAAATGAATTGATAGAGAATCTTAGTGTTCTAGATTTGAACTCTAGCAAGAAACATACTGATTTTCTCCATAACCCATGTTCGAAGATTGCTGAAATTTTAGATGAAGATTCAAACTCGTCTGTCCCTTCATTAACAAGCCAATCTACAATGAGTCCTAGATCTCAAATGACAGAGTTTTCGTTCAAGGGAACTTCTATAAGGCTTGAAGAGCACCAATCTACTCCACTCAAGTTCACTTAAGTAACCACATAACACCACTACAGTTGCTGTGGGTGTGGGTGTTTACGGTATGAAACACCTCAATACAATTACATACCGTACGGGTCATAGATATATTCTGGTATTGGCGAATACCTGCTTGTATCTTTTAATAGGTTTATGCGAGCTCCAGCAGGTCGAGCTGAGATGAGATCTGGTTGGAATGATATGCAAGACAAAAAAGGGACGTATCCCGCTCGGGAATGAAAAGACAAATATGAACAATAATCGAAGTGGGGAAATAATAAGACACTGAGCATATACTGTGCAATATTAGGACGGTCTACGTGTTTTACAGCGTACCCTTGGGGTACATCAGTCTCTATTTATCCAGTATCGCACTATACTGAGTTTCACAACTCAGCGGATTTTGCGTATATAAGGCAGAATCACGGCCCATTGTATATAGCTGAGAATCGACAGGAGTGATAAGAATGTCTTTAACACACCATAGCTCTGTAAACAGCAACCATCTATACAAAGTGTACATGCTTTGTTTCATGTTCAAATTGATACGTACGAGAGCTCTGCCTAGAAGTTGACAGTTGTATGATGTGAGCCCATACAAAATTCAGACGCGTAAATTAAAAAAATGCAACGCGTTAAATTAGCACCGAAAGCGGAAACATCCGGACATCCCGCGGGCTCTACCCAGTTCCATCTATTTCGGGGGTATCAGCTTGCGGGCGCTCACCAAGTGAGACACTGGGGAGTGTGAATCATCAAATTTTATATAGCAGTAGGTCAGGCAAAGTCAGGTTGCACTGGCTATAAATACACACTAATTCCAGCCCTCTCTGAGCTTTTCTGCCCGCTCTCTAAACGTTACCCGGGCCCTTGTGTTTTTGTTTACGTTTGTTTTTTTTTTTTTAGAATTTCTGCGCTGTGCCCTAAATTTGTATTCATCTCGATGCTTGATCTGTTTCACGAGTGTATCTCTGTGTGGAAGAAGCACATATCAGCACAAAACTGCCGTCGGGTTTTTCTTCTTTCTTTGTAAGAGCATCAACAGGTGAAAGTCTGAAGAGTGCTGTTTTCTGTTCTCCCAGCTACCGCACATTTGCATCTACCACAAAGCGTTCTGAGCTTGAGCCTAGAACAAGGCCCGGTCTCTGATTGAACACACATAAGCCTCTCTTTTGAACGGTCGTGAGCTGGGCGCTTAGCCACTGAGGGATGTTTGGAAGAAGCGGTTCCGTGAAGAGGAGCAACTCCAAGAGGTACGAAGGGTTTGACGATGAAGCGCTGCTCGGTACCTCATCTCACGGAGTGGAAAGAAAAAGGTCGCTAGTGAGGCCAGAGAGAAACAACTTGAACGACCCAGAAAACCCGCACTACTACTATGCGCAGGCGACTGCTCAGCAGTCAGACCACATCAGCGTGAACCCGTCGTCGACAGGTATCGACCCGATACTTCTGGATAGATCGAACTCGAGACGCTCTCGGGGCTCCACGCTGAGGTACTCCACGGACCTGAATGGGGAGGAGGGCATCCCGCTAGACGACATCTCCAGCGCAGCTGGAAGCGAGTACCAGCCCCAGGGACGTACGATGTATGGTCTAAACGATGAGTACGACTCTCCGTTTATCAAGAAGAGTGGATCTGCGAAGAACGTACAAGGCTCTACAAAGAAGTCACTATCATCACAGCAGTCCGGCGGACTCTCGGCTTGGCAGGTTTACTGTTACGTTATAACGTTCTGGGCTCCGGGGTCTCTGCTTAAGCTCTTTGGCATGCCAAAGAAAGAGAGACAGATGGCCTGGAGAGAGAAAATGGCTCTAATCTCCATCATTCTCTACTTGGGAGGTTTCATTGCATTTTTGACATTCGGCTTCACAAGGACCGTCTGCAGCTCTACGCCAATGAGGTTGAGATCCAACACGGTCGACACCGGCTATTTGATCATCAATGGTAAGTCTTATGATTTGACACAGTCATCTCACCCAAAAGCGGCCGGTATCACCGCTGGTACAAACGTGCTATACCCGCCTATCAACGCTGGTGGTATGGACGCTACTTTCCTATTCCAAAATGTTAACGGTAACTGTAAGGGCTTGATCAAGCCTAGAGACAACTGTTCAATTCCATACGATGGTGACGAGCTTGCCTGGTACATGCCTTGTAAGCTTTTCAACCAAGACGGTTCCTCGTCGCCAAACTTCACCGAGTCAAGCTACTACGATGGTTGGGCCTGCCACACCTCTGAGTATGCTAGAGACTCGTACTACAGCTTGGATGCCGTTGGTGACGTCTACTTCACTTGGGACGATATCAAGAACTCCTCTAGAAACTTGGTCGTCTTTAACGGTAACGTTCTTGATTTAGAGCTCTTGGCTTGGCTTGAGTCGGATGATGTCGAGTACCCTGATTTATTTGACGATTTGCAGGTTTCAGATGTAAGAGGCTACGATGTATCTCTCCTCCTTGCCAATAGCGGTGATAGAAAAGCTGCCAAGTGTCTCTCTGAGATCATTAAAGTTGGTGTCATTGACTCTGAGACTCTTGGCTGTATTGCATCGCAGGTTGTGCTATACGTTTCCCTTGTCTTCATTTTGTCGGTCATCATTGCGAAGTTCATCATTGCCTGCTATTTCAAGTGGCTGGTCGCCCCAAGACAAGGTGCTGATGTTGTCGATGCCAAGGAGATGAATAAGAGGGACAATGAAAGGGAAGATTGGGCTGAAAACAACAATACTTTGGGACCAATCCAAAATAGAAGATCTTCCAGATTTGAGATGCTGAAGTCAAATAGAAGCCATACCGAACTGGACAATTTCAACTACACCGTTACGCCAACTTACGACGCCCAGGGTAAAGAGATGACAACAATGAGTATCCAGGCGGCCAAACAGTTGAATGAGGCTTCTAATAATAGACACAGCAGACACATGTCGAACTCTACGAATAACTTCATAACACCCTTTGGTTCAAGAAATGGTTCGGTTTCTAACCTGGCTGCAATGATTGAGGTCAACTCCTTAGACCCAGATATTATTCATCCAAATGTGGTTGCTCAACCTCCAATTGAGTACCAGCCATTCAACTACCCATTAGCACATATCATCACCATGGTAACCTGTTACTCTGAAGATGAAGAAGGTTTGAGAACAACATTGGACTCTATTGCCTGTACTGATTACCCAAACTCCCATAAAATGATTCTGATTCTCTGTGATGGTTTAATCAAAGGATCTGGTAACGATAGAACAACACCTGAAATTGCGTTGTCTATGATGACTGATTTTGCTATTGATCCAAATGATGTTCAGCCATATTCCTACGTTGCCGTTGCCCAAGGTGAAAAGAGACATAATATGGCCAAGGTGTATTCCGGTTTCTACAAGTACGATGATTCCACTGTTGAGGAAGAGAAGCAACAAAGAGTTCCAGTTGTTTGTATAGTCAAGTGCGGTACCCCAAGTGAAGCCAACTCTTCTAAGCCAGGTAATAGAGGTAAGCGTGATTCTCAGATCATTTTAATGTCATTCTTGCAGAAAATTACTTTTGACGAGAGAATGACAGAGTTAGAGTATGAAATATTACTGAGTATCTGGCGAGTAACGGGTTTACTGGCAGACATGTACGAGCTTGTTCTCATGGTGGATGCAGACACAAAAGTGTACCCTGACTCGTTGACGCACATGGCTGGTTCTATGGTGAAGGATCCAGAGATTATGGGTCTCTGTGGTGAGACAAAGATTGCTAATAAGAGACAGTCTTGGGTCACGGCTATTCAAGTCTTTGAGTACTTCATTTCGCACCATCAATCCAAGGCATTTGAATCTGTCTTTGGTGGTGTTACATGTTTACCTGGTTGTTTCTCTATGTACCGTATCAAGGCTCCAAAGTCTTCTGATGGGTTCTGGGTTCCGATCTTAGCTAACCCTGATATCGTTGAAAGATACTCGGATAACGTTGTTGATACTTTGCACAAAAAGAACTTATTGTTGTTGGGTGAAGATCGTTTCCTTTCAACTTTAATGTTGAGAACATTCCCAAAGAGAAAGCAAATATTTGTTCCAAAAGCAGTGTGTAAGACCGTGGTGCCAGATAAGTTCAAAGTTCTTCTCTCCCAAAGAAGACGTTGGATTAACTCAACTGTTCATAACTTGATGGAATTGGTTCTTGTGAAAGACTTGTGTGGTACTTTCTGTTTCTCGATGCAGTTTGTTATTGGTATTGAGTTGATTGGTACTTTGGTTTTGCCGGCTGCTATTTCCTTTACCATTTATGTTATCGTTATGGCCGTTGTTTCTCATCCAACACCTATCTTATCACTAGTTCTTTTAGGAATTATTTTGGGTCTTCCAGGTATGGTTATTGTGGTGACAGCATCCCGTTGGTCATACTTGCTTTGGATGGTGATCTACATATTGGCTCTCCCTATTTGGAACTTTACACTACCAACCTACGCCTTCTGGAAGTTTGACGACTTCAGTTGGGGTGAGACTAGAACCATTGTTGGTGGTGATAGTGGTCATGACGAGAATGAAGGTGAGTTCGACCACTCTATGATTAAAATGAGAAGATGGAAGGAATTTGAAAGAGAACGCCAGGCCTCTGCTTCTCATAATCCATTAGAGGTTCCACGCAGCACGTGGAATCCAGCTGAAGATAATCCTCATATTCTTGTGGATGACTCTTAAGAGATCGTGGAATGCGATCTTGCTCTTTAAAATACCCCTGAATTTGCATGAACATTATTTTATTTAACCTACTTGTTTCATATATCATGAACAGGAATCAACGATATTATTGTTGTAATTATTTACTTGAAATCTTGTAGAACTCTGCCGTGATACCGTTTAATAGCACTTGAGAGTGTTTCAGTGTCCCAATATATTGATGGTTGTCCAAGATCAACGGGAACACTTCAAGAAGAGTCTGATAAGTCTCTGGGTTGTCTATCAATTTGAGAAGTTCATGTAGCTTCTTCAAGAAGAGGTGGAGCTCAATCTGCTGAATTGTTGGGACTGGTGCTTTGTTCAACAGTCTTTGCGATCCTGAAAACTTCTTGATAATCATAACAGCACGACAAATCAAATAAGGTAGTGTTATGGAAAGTAATTTAGTTTGTTTAGGAGGCTCCGAGAGTAAAAACATGTCATTAAGACAGATTTCTCTGAATTTCATTTGTGAAAGAACTTGGATTGGAGATGTCGAATAATCCTCCACCTTGAATTCCAGAAGTGAGTTGGTTATTGCTTCAGGTGATTGACTGGTACTGAGAAGATAGTCATCGAGATCATTGTTTGAATACAGCATAGAAGATTTCCAAACTGATGATACAAACTTCGACAGTTCCTCAGATTTCAGGCTCTCTTGTGAAACATTCTCCATTATGATGTCTCTGAATTCAACGTATAATTCAGTGTTAAACTTCTCGTCACGCTCAAAGTTTTCACCTGGTAATGTGATACAAGCAGCATCCACAATTATTGACCATATCTTCGAACCAAGAGTCAGGTTGTCCTCTGTTTCATCTGGGAGCTCTGATAATAGAGGGGATACTTTTTTGGTGATTATAAGTATTATTTCATAGCTTTGTCTCCATAGACCCACTTCCAAGATTTTTGCGTCATGTTCAGCGTCATCACTAAATGTAGTTGCTGCCTCGAGCAGGTTCATCATCATCTTAACAACAGTTCCATCCTGAATAAGGGGATAAAAGTCTGTCACAGTGTTGAGTTTTGCCTCCAAGAGACTTAAAAGTCTTTGGCCGACTGCGATGAAACTTGGAACATCTTTCTTGTTCACACTTTGGAGCTTTTTCAATATACGGGAACGTACTTGGAAAGGCATGAGCACCATGGATGAAATCTGGGAAAACACAATATCACCGTCGCTAACTTCAAATGTATCTAAACATTCTAGCACTGCATTCTGTAACTTAGTAGGTTCCTTCACATCTGAGGTGTACTTCGGCAAAAATGGGAAACGTATAAGACTGTTGAAGATACCCAAAGTTAATTCCAGCTGCTTTGGTGTAACTGGGGAGAACGCGTGGAGCTTTCTAAATATTTGAACAAACTCAATAAGTCTGTCCTGGTACATATCTGTATCCGTAGCAACATATTTGATCGGTTGACTGGACCAGAAGTTGAAATATAAAAGACTCAGTTCTGGCGAAACACTTGGCAACTTCTCAAGAATCTGGTTAAAGGACTTGAAAGTAATGAGAGCAAGTGGTGTCACATCCAGCTTAACATACCTTTTATAACAGCCCAGCAACGCTTCCCAATATGTTATATTCTCAGACATGATATAAAAACGAGTAAACATATCCGTGACACCTTTGAGAATAATGGAATGTATGTCCACAAAAGTCTTAAGCTCTTCGAACTCTCCTGAGGTTGGTGCCTCCAGGTCCATGTTCAGTAAATTTTGTACCACCACTGGGAACGCTCTCTCCCAGTTTAGGTAGGAACCGTGCGACTCCATGATTCGGAAAAAGGTCTGAACAGCACCGTTCTTGACCTCGGCTCTGGAAATATTAGATATGTGCACTAAGCTCTTTAAGAGGTATAGCCAGAGTGAATGGACTTTCACATATGTTGAATCTGTAGATTCAATCAATGCCGTTAGCTCGTCACCAGAGTCTACTGTGAATTCCACTGTCTCTGTCTCTTTGGACGCAATCTCTCTCAAATGGTCAGAAATCAGCCAATAGTAGCTCACACCAGAGAATGAGACGTTCAATTCAAATGTTTGGGAACAAAAGTTCTCCAATACATCAATCACATCTTTCAAAGAAGACAATGGAATCGAATGCAAGAAATCGTTCAAAATGAGTTGTAAAATTTCAAATGCTGACTTTAAAAGTTGCTTTTGTGATGCTGAATGTTTGAATTGATGCAATATTTTGAAAGGACTTCCAATAATATGTAAAATGCTTCCCCATGAGTTTTCTAACTGGGGGCCAAATCTATTAAGAACTTCATAAAGGTTTTTCAAAGTGTCGTGGATTATGCTAGACTCATCAGAATTGAAAGAATCACCAGAATGACAGTCTAGCATCTTATCCATAAGTTCAGAAAATGATTTGAAAATCATTTTTTCCAAGTATTCTTTATGAGAATCTGCTGTATTTGAAGAGAAACCTTCGTTAGCAATCGTCATAATTATGTCATTAAATGTAGCAGATGCTGTAATTCTCAAATCTTCTATAACTTTTTCAGAGCTTGTAATATTTGAGAGGAAAGTCGACATAGTTGACCATTCAGACTCACTGTCATTGTCAATGTACCTAACGGCATTTACCTTAGAAATGTCATTAATTCTATTTAGGAAATAATCTTCGTTATAGCAGCATACTTTGAACTCATCGTCCTGAATAGGTTCATATTGGTAATCATGATGCGATGATGTCTCTGTTGCAAGTGCAATCATCTCATTTATTAGGACTTGATAGGATTGCTTATCGTAGGACTTTGTGCTTTCAATAAACTTGGACAGCGTTTGCGTGATTGATTTTAGATCTTGTGAAGGAAGATTTGGTTTCTGTGGGATTTCTTTGAAACTTAGATAGGCAGCAGGACCATTCACAAAGTAGTTAAACCATTGAAGGGTGATAAGCACAAATCTCCAGCTTTGACCTAAAATTGGGCCCAATGACGTTGTTAAAGACGTTAAAGCTCTAAAGCAAATGACATGACGTGAGTTCAATTCACGCTGTTGGAACTGATTTTTCTTTGAAGGTGTAGATGGAGCTGTAGTTGCAGAGAAAGCACCACTAACTGTATCAACCAATGATTCTGAAATTGAACTTTGGCGTTCAGCTGATTTTTTAGTTACATTACTGACAGTTGCAATGCAGAAAATCATTAAGAGGGAGTCTCTTTCTTTTGTAAGACCTATAACACCTGAGGCATGACAAAGCTTCTGAAGTGCTCGGATTAAAGTGTGGAATAGATCATTACCTAAAGAAGAGTATAAGAACTCTGATCCTATTGTGACAAGGCTCTTTGCGTTAGTTGAAATTAGCGATCTAACAATAGTAATATCGTCAGATTTTGGGTCTTCATCTGTCAAGAACGTGAACGTGTTATCTTCTGCTCTTGACATATCCAAAACAAATTTACCAATACCGTCACAAAGTGAGTTTGTACAGCCAAGGATTAAGTATAAAGTATAAGTCTTGGGGATTGATGGAGCCTCTTGCTTGTCCAATATATCAACCAATGGAACTCTCATTGAAGAGTTATGGGCTGATAAAGATAGCTCTGGCAATGGTACTGAGACTATATCATTCATATTAAGTAAATTCTGAGCCCAGTTTTCAGATATTATAGCTGAGCAAACTGAAAAGAATTCTGTTATAATTTTCTTTTTATCAGAAGCAAAGTCGTAAATGTTGAAAATCTCCTTTGTCAGCTGGAAATCTAAGCAAATTGCATTGAAAATCTCTAATGAAAGTGCTCTTTTCCAAAGAGGGAAGTTCGATTCAAATGTAATTGAGTTTGTTAGTAAAGAGAGGATAACCTCTGCTTCAATCTCAAGAATTGATAACTGAGATTTTATCAGTAACAAAACAATTCTCGAGACTCTCACGACAATCGAGAAATCTTTATGAGCTGAGAAGAATCTTAAAAGCAATGGAGTTATGCGTGTTCTGACTAAGAACCCTAACTCTCTATGTGAGAGAAACACATTATGATAGTTTGTGAAGATGTTTTCCAGCAACTCTAAACCAAAGGATTCAGAGATCGTATTGAAGTTTAAAAACGAAGGCTTTTGGTGTTCAATCAACGAACAAATGTCAGAGAAGACTCTGAAGGCATCATATGCATTTGCTGATATTTTTATAGGTTCATTGTCATCAATGAAGACTTCATGTTCTTCTTCATCTTTTTTAGACTTATCCTCTTCTATGACTTTATCAAACAGTGCCAGTATCAGCTGCTGCTGTGTTGCGGATGCTGTGTTAATAACCATTGGTAGCTTTGAAGGCTGCTGGAGTATTGCACAGATGAACAGTAACTTTGCTAGCAATTCATCCCCGATAAAGTCTGCGTAAGTCTGGAATAAGATTGGCAAGATCTGCAGCACTTTCAATTGGATCTCAATTGCTAGTCTCGTCGACTCGATCAGTGCTTCTAGTAGCATGTCAAGCTTTGAAATGGGTATACACCGAATTTGAATGAGCTTCTGCAGTGATTGTATGGCAATTGTGCTAAACTTAGCATTTCTGGATGAGCATGAAAGCAAAAAAGGCGTAATGAAGTCAGAGCTCTGTGATATTTCACGGAGAAACTCAATTTCATCCTGCGATGAATAAGTCTTAAGCGTTGTTAACGAGCGTTCAGCAGCCTATAAAGTTAGTACAGTTCTACCTATCGGAACGGGGATCAACTAACATGTTTAATCTCTGGTGAGCGCCTTTTGGATTCGGCAATGAGACTCGTCAGATCCGTGTTAAGCTGTGCAATAACACTCATTGATCTTTTGCTGGCTCTTTGTGTCTATGTTTGTATGATTAAATGTGTTTACATGTGAATTCTTAACACGTCGTTCGCGCCTCGGCCGCCCCTTAAGCCTACAGAAAGATAAATAAACACTAAACCCGAACATTACAAACCCAAATATTATAAACCCGAACATCATAAACCCGTAACCCGGACACCACGCGGGCTAATCACTTTCATCACATATAACTTCCTTTTTTGAATAAATAAAGACATCTTTCCTCTGTGTTATTTTGGTTTGACGTTTTTTAACCTTCTCCTTTCTTGAATTAACAGAGACTGAACGTGGCATAGCAAAGCCATAAGCGATCATTTGATCAGTGAAATATAACAAATTCTTAGTTAGCTGGTTAAATTTGGAATGCTCACTAATATCATCCTTAATTTGATCATCTTCAATAATTTGATACCTTGTAATGTCATTTTCATCTTCGTACACAGGTCTTCCTAATATTCCTTCAGTCTGTTGAATTCTTTCTAAAGATTTGACCCTATTAATCCATTCCCATGGTATCACCGTAACACTAACATAAATCGTAGTGTTAAATATTTCAGATAATTCAGAAACCCATATATTTGCAATATCAGTGATGAAAATTGCAAATTGCAAATTTATAATCAAAAAAGTCAATAAAGTTAACATCATAATTTCCCTTTTAAAGATTATCGATCTTTTGGAAAACCCATAAATTATAATTAAACCACAGTAAATCATCGATATTGCAATTTTGAAAAGATAAATGAAAACTGACAAAATTGATAAGTCTGAATCATCTTCTTCATTAAACTTAATAAAAGTGGAAATTCCCCAAATTACCTGAGTTATTATTGTTAATGACCCACCAATTATAAAACTTAATCTTTTTTCATTAACTCTTGAAAACAATCTTATTATAACTTGAACTTGGGCAAACTGTGCAATTAAAACAACAATAAAATCAATTATACTGAAAAGCAAATCATTTTGTAAAGTTTCAAGTAATTTTTCACCACAACTATAACCAAGCTTGTGTTGTTTACTTAAATAAACAATTGATTTAACAAATAAAATTATTAAATTTATTGATGATAAGAAACACTCAGATCTCAGTAGAAAACTTGGATTTTGCGTATGATTTGTGAAAACAATAACTGTTAAGAATATGCAAATTACCGTTGATACCGTTAATGAATAAATTAATGGATAGATACTGTATTGGAATGATCCACTCTCTGTTAATATAAAACTTTCCCACTGCTCCACGGAAATTGGTAAACCGGGGATACCAACATCTTTGAACGTCGATAATACTGGACTTTTATTGTAGCAAAAAGGTTTATAATAAACATTTTCAAGTATTTGAATTTGTTTAAAAGTATCTGCAAATACAATGAACCCATTAGAAATTGAAACACCTTCACAAATTGCAAAACTTTCTCTTTCAAGCGGGTACCTCCAAACAACGTTGCTTCCAAAGACCATTTCTTACTCCTTTTGATGCCCTTGTCTTTTATGTCCTTTGTCCTGTATGTCCTTTATATCCTTTATGTCCTTTATGTATGTCTTTGTCTTTTATGTCTGTCTTCAATTTTAAGCCTGTTCTCCGCGTTTTTCATTTTTTTGTTCACAAAAAAACACACTGAAAGTTTCCAAACGAAGACAAAGACAAAGACAAGACGAAGACGAAGACAAAGACAAAGACAAACAAGACCAAAGAATGGCATCAACTGAAGAGGATTGGAAAAATCAGTGTAAACAGCTAAAGAAGAAGATTCTTCAAGTTGAAGAGAATAATAAAATTGCCTCATTAGCAGTTGCCAGAAGTAAACTTGCAAATAATAGGCTTCGATTAGAATATTCAATTTTATTAGAACGTTTAGAACACAAAGTTTCAATACCACAATCAGATATTGAATATGATGATGAAGAAGAAGAATATGAATTAATAGAACGCAAAGATCTTAAAAGGAAAAAAAATGGAATTCCACAAGTCCGTGATCCAGATATGCCAAAGAGACCATTGAATCCATATCTTATGTTTTGTGATTTAGAAAAGGACAAATTGAAAAAAGAAGCAGAAGCAGAAGGTAAAGATATTGATCTTTCCAAGGCTTTAGGTGAAAAATGGAGAAGTATGACAATTGAAGAAAAACAACCTTATGTTGATTTATATAATACAGCAAAGGAAGAGTATAATCAAAAGATGAAAGAATATGAAAGCAAACCAAAAAAACCAAAAATTGAAGAACAAGACACTGAATCTACTGCAGAACAGTAGTTTATATATATATAATTTCTACAATATAATTCAATAGTCATAACTTTTAATGCAGTAAATATAAATACCTTATCTTCTATGTGATTTCTTTTTAGTATGATAATAACCACTGTCATCTTTTTCATGTTTTCTCTTTTCTCTTGTTCTTTCATGTTTCTTAACTCTTCTTCTAGCAGCAGCTTCAGGTGCAGTAATATTAAGTCTTGCACGTTTAGTACGTCTTTCTTGACGTCTCTTTGAGACGAATTGACCAACCTTAGAATAATTAGAAGTATAATTAGATACACCAATCTTTTCTTCAATTAATTTGAGACATTCTAATGCCAATTTTTGAAGTTCAACCTTTTCATCATCATCAAAGTCATTCTCATTAAGAACAAATAATGGAAGAATAAAATCTTGAGCAATAGCATTGACTCTTTCTTCACTTAAAATTTGAATTGCCATAGCTAAAAATTGTATACCAGATTTCTTGGAAACATTACTAGTTCTCTCAGATCTAACAATTGCACTTGCCCTTGTAACAGCCCAATCTGAAATTTTGGTCTCTGCCTTCTTTTCATCATTCTCATCTTCTTCTTCTTCATCAACATTTGTTCTTAAAGATTCATCAAATACCACAGAATTCTTCTCCCAATGCATCAATAGTGCTGTTAATGTTTTGGTTGTTTGAGATCCAAGTTGTTCATCAACAGTTGGTGCATTAAGTTGATGGAAAAGTCTATAACCAATGTTCTGTAAATCTGTATCATTAAACACATCTCTCTTTGTCATAATCATGGAGCCAACAATTCTATTAGCTGCAAGTCTAATCCAAGAGTGTGGGAATAATAAAGAAGCAATAATATCTCTCTTAATATCATCATCAATAACGTTGATATTCTTCTCAGCAACAACGTGAAGACATTGTAGAGCAATGTAAACTAAATCCCACTTAACTTCAATTTCAGAATCAGATCTGGAGTTTTGTAAAATTTCTTTAATGTTTGTCAACACATCAATGTCCAAATCAGAGTCATTATCAATACCGGACACCTTGACCTTAATTCTGTAAAGTTGTAAAGAGCATTTCAAAAGAGCGGAGTTCTTAGAGTTCATCCAACCACGGATAAATTTCTCAAATGATTCAGTACCTTTCTTCTCAAAGATAGAAGTAATTAATGCTATAGCCATCTCTCTACTCTTTGTGGAAGTCTCAGAAATTAATACCTTAGACAAAGCAACAAAGAAGGAAGAAGAAACTGCTTCCAGAAGTTCTGGTCCAGACTTTTGGATTATCAAATGAAGCAACTCCATAACGGACTGTTTACCAGTCTCTGCTGGGTAACTCAAATTATCAACAAGGAACTTGAACTGTTTCTCTAATCTTCCACGGCCTTGGTCGTATTCCATCAAGAACTGGAAGTATATACTTCTAGACATGTCCCTTCTTTCTTTAGAATGACTAGTAACCATCACCTCTCTAATTTTGTCCATGGTATCGTACACTTCTGGGATCATAACGTGTTTAGAAACCAAAGCCTTCAAAAAGTTGAAAGCTAAACCTTGACGATTCTGCTCATTCAGATCTGGTTGGATTCTGATTAAAAGATATCCCAGTGATGTTTCCTTCAGGGATAGATCATCTCTGTGACGGATGACAACAGATAAATATTTGAAAGCAGCTTGACAAATCTCAGGTTCTGTAGATGGATAGTTTTTAATGATATTCAAACATTTTCTAGCAGCTCTCTTGAAGATATCACCTTCAACATCAAACTCAACATGGATCATCATACCAAGTATTTTCATGACTGCCATACTGACAGTCTCATTCTCCGACTCAAGTGCAACCTCGATCAACGGAATAAATCCAACTAGGTTTTCGGAATTGATGAAGTCACGGTTCTTATTGAGAGTGCTTCTAAGTAACTCCAAAGAGAACTTTTGGAAAGTATCAACGTAATTAGAGTTTTCTGTTTCAACTCTCTGTACTTTAGCGTTCAGCTGAACAATGAAGTGCTTCTCGGACTCTGTTTGAGTCTTTGGCTTTCTTTCCCAAGAGATATCCCTTTCAGATTCCTTGAACAACTCGTAACACAAAACAAGCATTTCCTTGCTGGTGGCATCGTCGTTCTTGTAAATACCAAGGGAAATTCTTCTCAGCAGTTCATCCAGTTTGTTTTGAATTCTCAATGTGATTCTTTCTTGCAACAACATCTTCAATGGATTGACCACGTCATTGAATTGAGTAAGACTAATAACACGGCACAGTAGTTCAGCAAGATCAAAACTCTTGTTGTTCTTAACCTCCTTCATAGAAGTTCTGTAACCATCCGCCTCCTTCTCTTGTCCTGTAGAGCCGAATATATTCTCCATAAGAATGTCCATGATTAAAGCAGCAGAGTCATCAAGTTCCCCATGGGTGAAAACCATTTCTGAAATAATCGAGTGAACAGTGAAACCAAGAACGTGAACTTGGAAACCTCTTGCTAAAGCTGTCTTCAATTCCTTTATAATGAATCTGATATATCTAGCACCAAGGATCCTAGATGCTCTTCCTAAATGCTTTCTAACGGCATCACGTAATTCATCGTGTCTGGTACGAAGAATCTGACAGATCTTAGTGAGAACAGCAGGAAGTGTAATAACAATGCGATCATGACTTAAGCAGAGAATCAAACATGCAAGAGACTCAATCAATGGAGTTCTCTGGATGCTTGTCTCGTCATCTCTCTTGTTCAAAATAGCAGAGATTGGCTGAATCATGTCCTTTTCAAGCTGTGAATCCAACACTGTTTGATCTGTTGGAAGTCCCACCATAGTAGCCCCACTCTCAGACTTCACATTCTTCATAAGCGCCTTTGAGATTGTCACTATCAGTCCCACGGAATCACGCAAAGTGGAGCTTCCCTCCTTTAATCCCGACATGTATCTTCTGAAGATGGCAAGGTACTGCTTATATGTGATGCATCTGATTAACTCTTCAATAGTTAATACAGTTTCATTGGCAATGTTTCTAAGACTGTCATCTGTAACATAAGCATAATGCTCAATCATCGGAAGAACGTAATGAGATATATTGGCACCTGAAATCTGTGTTGCAACTTGACCTAATCTCTTAATGGCCCTTTGGCGTCTGTGCAGTTGGATGTGGTTAATATTAATGAAGAAGTTGGCTTCTTCCTCATCGTTGAAAAGAAGGACATTCAAATCTTTGAAGTCATCAACGTGCTTAACATTGACAACAATATGGGACAGGATTGAGATGTATTCGGTCTGAACTGTGCTCATCTTGTGTCTTAAACCAACTCTCAATGTTGAGAGGATCAAGTCTTTGAAGATATAAATCATAGATTTATCTGCCTCCTCTTTTGTCGAAAATGCATCAATATACTTTTTGATTGTGTAAGCAGCATTGGTTCTAATAGCAAGATCATCAACCTCGTTCAAAAAGAAAATACAGGTATTGAGAATTGGAATCCATTCCAAGGAAGACATTACCTTGTATGTGGACTCGTTGATCTCTCTGAAAGCATCTAATCTTTTATCGTAGTCGAATTCAGCAATACCACGCTTAGAGAAACTGTTTAAGTCTGTCAAGTAGGTACCAACTCTGGCGTACTCGTCAAACTTTGCACCAATGTCAACAAAGAGGCCCACAAGAACCTCACGTTGTTTTCTATCAGAGAAGAATCTCAAAAATCTGGATGACACTTCGTACAGGTGTTCGATGTGCTCAAACTCACCCTCAAATTCTTGAATAAGTGCTTGTAGAATTCTAAGTACTTGAATCTTGAGATCCTTAGACATTTGTGCGTTTGGCTTCTCCAACAGTTGTGTAGCCAATGTCACCAATCTGTTTCTTCTTTCCTGGTCTGCTACTTGGCCATTCTCTACCAAATTCAGTAGAAGATTGATAGCTTTTGAGTTGATATTCTGATCAGTGATACGGGACAATATGGATTCCAATGACTCAAATACTTGTTCGGCAACAAGGCCTACTAGTTTTTGGTATTTGCTCTTCTTAGCTGACTTTGTAATTATGTTGGAACAGAAGTCGAGAACAACAGATGTAACCTCATTTTTGGTCAAATTATTGCTCAACAAGGTGAGGACTTTCTTTGCTGGTTCTAATTGGTTTATCATCAAAAGATCAACATAGCTCTTACGCTCCGACCAACAGACTAAAATCTTGAGTAGAGCAGATGGTTGTTGTAAATTCTCATCTTCAAATTTAGCGAAACGAGGAGAGAGAATCTTATCGTATATGATCTCCATGTAGATATCCCAATTGAACTCGTCAAGGGTGTTGAAAAGCATGTTAAGATCTCTCATACCTGACTGTCTCACATTACGAGCAGCAGACAACAATACAACATCATCTGCTTTTTGTTCAATGACTGATTCAGCTGTCAAAAGTGAATACAAAAGTGGCCTCAAAGTAGGAATAAGCAGATCTTTAAACTTTTCTCCAAGAGTAGCAATGAGCTCAGCTAACATGTTACAGTAACCAAGATCTCTTCTCAAGATGTCAGCATTTACTTCATTAGGGTCAAGTAACTCAGGATCCCATGTCTCATCTGATTCATCCTGTACCACATACACTTTTTCGGAAACAATGGTGAGGAAATCAGATATGTACTTCTCTGGAAGGTTAGCCAGAATTGAAATAGCACCAAACTTCATACCTTTCTTACTTCCACTTGAACTGGTAGTTTGTGCACGTCCAAAGACAATGCGCAATATCAGTGGCATGATTTCAGCTTCATCATCAGCTTCGAGTACTTTGTCGTCGCCCTTTGAAGTAATCTTTTGAATCTCATCACGGAAAAGAGCGTCATCCAACAAGTTGATCAAATTATCTTTGTACTTGGTAACATGTTTGTTCTTAAAGTTGAGAAGACAATTAAGAGCAGTCTTTCTAACTTCTGGAGCCTTGTTAGACAAAAGAGTTAGGAGCTTTCCATAAAGTTCATCGGCACGCTGTACGTTTTTAAGCTTTTTAAAGGCGGTCAGCAGTTCGAGAAGTGCACCTCTTTCCTTTCTGGAGAATCCACGAGTGTCGCTTGAGTGGTCCTTGACATCCAAGACGAGCGGGATGATCTCAGTGGAGTGAGCTTCAGCAATCTCTGGAACAGCCTTCAAAGAATCAATACCATGAGAGCGCGTGTAATCTGGGAAGGCATTGGATCCATTGTTTCTCTCTGCTGCGTTCAAGAGTGAATGTTTCTGGTTGATGAATCTCTCGATAGTCAAACTTGCAGCCGTGATAACACCACCGAGTCTCGAATCCATGATATCCCAGCCAACCACATCTTGGTCCATTTCTTCTGTAAATCCTTCAAAGAATGCAATCTCCTTGTTTTCATACACACCAGTAACAAAAGCGTATGCAAGCTCCCAAACCAGTTGCTTGTTCTTGAAAAAGGTTGCAGTTAATGCTTCATATACACTCTTCCAGGTTGGGGAAAAGTGGACTGTTAACATACCGAACAAGAACTTGAAATAAATTTGGGATGAGTTTCCAGCTGTGGTATCGAGAGACTTGAACTGTGCTGCAAGACTTCTCATTCTCAGGCCAACATCACGAGCAGTCTCGTGGGTGAGTGGAAGCTGTTCAATAATATCACATTGGTTAGCAATATTATATGTACAGTCATCTGTAGACAATGATAAGGCAGAAATCAGTCTCAGGGTCTCATGTCTAACTTCGTGGTTTGGACAGTAAAGATTGTCTGATAATACGGCAATTAACTCTTCTGTATTCTCTGGCTTTTCACCTTTCTGTTTTGTGATGTAATCTGTGGTACTTGACAAGAATTTATCATTCTTACAGAGAGATTTGAACGATCCATAAATGATCTCACCTCTGTTGGAGATGTTTGTGGTCGAAATCAACGAAACAACATGTGACAATAAATGGTTTTTAAAACCACTTTCACTATCCAGAGACTTCAAACCATCAAACAAATGGAGTAAAGCTTCCTCGTTCAAGTTCTTACTATGCGAGAGAATCAATAATCTCCAGTACACCTCATAGAGATCGTCCGTAGTGGAAATTTCAGCAGTCTTCAAGAACTCTGTGACACTCTGAGTAAATGGTGATGAGATCAATAGTCTCATTTTCGTCATATCTTCTTTGATTGTGATCAGATCCTTTTTGGTCAAATCGTCGATAAAGTATGCAATACATGAGCTGTTCTCCTCCCATTGGTTATTGATGAACTCCTGAACAAATGGTCTTGTGTACTTGAGAGCCCTTTCCCTTGTAATTTCGATTGTCATAGAAATGAATGGGAGGAAAAGCGATCCCAGTCCCAGGGAATACTGCAGTAGAGTATGGTGGAACTTAGTCAATGTTTGAATCTCACAATTACGCATAAAGATAGAAAACAAATACGTTAACAAATGCTTCGTCTCAAACTCAATTTTCTGTAGATCGATGTTTTTAATAAGATAGTTCAGTGAATCAGTAATCATCGACCAGTTTGGAACTTTCTTACCTGTATCAGCAAAGATCAATGCTGTGAGTATCTTGATATAGTGGTTGATGTAGCCTGAGTCCTCTTTGATCTTGACATTGATAATTGTTGTTACAAGTTTATAGATCTCAGCAACAGATTCCTCGGTTCCATAATTGATGATAACAAGTAAGATGTCACAAAGAATTGAAGTTACATCGTCGGACTTTAATGACTCCAGTAAAGACTTGATTATAATATGGGATTTAGAGTGAATGGCACCTTGTGTGGACATCATAGCTTCGCTGAAAAGAAGCATGAGCGCTCTGTTATAATTCTCCGGTCCTGCCTTTTCAAATGCAAAAGTGGTAAATTCAATCAATTTTTCATAAGAAGTCTTTCTAATTAAAAATGATAACGCTTCGGCAGAGAATCTCGAGATGTGTTCTTTAGCATTGAACAGCGGTAAAAGGAGTTCAAATGTTGGGATTAAGTCTTGGGCCAAGCTCTTTGAAAGATACTTGAAAATGAATGCAAGACAGTTGAACTGCCATTCTAATGTATCAGCGGTGTTCTCTCCAACAGAGATATCTGTTATCATGATAATGGTCTTCTCATAGAACTCTAGGAAATCTGGACCGAGATCATGACAGAATTGGGCGAGAAGCTCAAGTAACGGTTGAAGAGAAAGTTCATCATGCTTCCCAATAGCAGCTGAGAGCTCATCAAAGATCCGAGACTTGTAGTGAAGAATTTGTGGCAAACTTTGTGAGATGTTTTCAACATTCTCTGAAAACTCTGTGAAAACTTTCGATCTATTGAAATGATTCCAACCTTCCAATGTGGTCAAGAAATGCGAAGTTTCTGCCTCATCAAATGCTCTTGTAGTTAATCGCTTCGATGGCTCGATTTTTATCGAGTCAATGCGGTCCCTGAAGGACGTGAAGGTATACCTCTTCGCGGGCTTGCTGGTATTATCCTTCTTACCCATAGTATTTGGACGTCCTGGGTCAAAAAAAATTTAAGGTATAGTGATTTACTTAATTGAAACCGCTTTAACCATTGTGTTTACATGAAGCCCTTCATCTAAAATTTTTTTTTTCTAAGGAGAGATGCGCACCAAACGGGTTCGCGGTATTATATTATTACGTAATATCTGTCAATTTTCTTACGGTTAAAATTAGTTAAACTTTTGACATTTTTGGCACATCACCTTGTAACTTTTAAATGAAAGTAGAATTATTCTTCTCATTTAATAGCTAAGTCATACAACCCGTTGTTGTCATTGCATTGACTACTACCCAAAAGAATACTTAATATACACAGAGCTTCTTCATGTCGTCTGAAGGCTCAGAAACCTCCCGCCTTCTTCCCACTAAAGGAGGAGAGACGGTATCCAAACCAGTGACCCCAGTGGCTAACCCGATAACGAAACCAATGAGCAGGAAAGGGCCTGAGAATAAAATTGGTCCACAGAGAACATCAAGAACTACTCAGAAGCTTAAGATCCTTCCGGAAGAACCTATTCCAGATGGGAGCGAGGTTAATAATGGAGATGTATATTCTCAAGTTAATCGTATCAAAGACACACCAGCACGTAGAGATGCTGAAAGATTGGGTAAGAATCAAAGGTTTCTTCTCCCTAGAGTTACATCATACTGTACTGCTAGCAGTTATAAAATGAAGGATCTTTTAAGGTGGTTGAAAGATGGTAAAAGGGTCCATGATTCACATCCAAAGCTCTTTGATGAGTGTATCTACACCCCATTTTCATATAAGGATTGGAGAGGCGATAAGAGAGCCGATGAAGATTTAATAAGGCTGGATGATGAAGGTGGTGAGATTACAATTGATGATAGACATACAGATCTTTTTATCTTTGAGTACGGAGTTGTTGTTCTATGGGGTTTTACGCTTCGTGAAGAACAGGCATTCCTCAATGACCTTGCCAAATTCGAAAACGAAAAATTGGCACAAGAAGATGTTCAGATTGAAGAATTCAACTACTATATAACTAAAAGTTACCAACCCAGAATTTATAATGATTTTATCACTTTAAGAGATGGTTCAAATTATATGATCAAATTATCAATTTCACATGCCATTTCACAATCCGTTAAGATTTCTCTTTTTGAAGAGTTGGTTGATAACACTATTGAGGACACACAGGATATCCCACAACAGATTGCCTCTGCTGGTAAGGTTGGTATGACAAAAGATGAAATTATGAAGAGTATTGGAGAATTATTTATTCTTAGAATTAACATCAACTTACATGGATCTGTTTTGGACTCACCCGAGATCATGTGGTCAGAACCACAACTTGAACCTATTTATCAGGCGACAAGAGGATATTTGGAGATTAATCAGAGGGTCACCCTCTTAAATCAAAGATTAGAAGTTATTTCCGATCTTCTTCAAATGTTGAAAGAACAACTTGGACATTCAAATGAAGAATATCTTGAATTCATTGTGATTATCCTTGTTGGTGTTGAGGTTCTTGTCTCCGTTATAAATATCATTGTTGATATAATTGCTGGTGTAAAATGATTCTTGTCTACAATATAATTCTTAGTTAATAACATTCCAAAACATAAATTAGTATCCACCTAAACTAGAAAACCCATAATGTACAAACAATAACCCAATAAATGAATTAATTTACAGTCGTCAAGAAGCTTACAACTCCTGGGAAGCCTTAGCCTTAGAGGACTTCTTTGGCAACAAGTTCTGGTGAATGTTTGGCAAGACACCACCCTGAGCAATGGTGACGTGACCCAACAACTTGTTCAATTCCTCATCGTTTCTGATGGCCAATTGCAAGTGTCTTGGGATAATTCTGGTCTTCTTGTTGTCTCTAGCAGCGTTACCGGCCAACTCAAGAATTTCAGCAGCCAAGTACTCAAGGACAGCAGTCAAGTAGACTGGAGCACCAGAACCAATTCTCTGGGCGTAGTTACCCTTTCTCAACAAACGGTGAACTCTTCCGACTGGGAAAGTCAAACCTGCCTTGGCAGATCTGGTCTGAGAGGCCTTCTCAGAGGAACCGGCTTTACCACCTTTACCACCAGACATTATATATATCGATTATGTGTTGTTGTATAGTACTTAAAAAAGTATAAAGAAAAGAAAAGAAGAAAGAAGAGCTTCTAAACACCGGAATGCGTGTCAGAGACCAGTGGGGACTCGTCAGTCTTTATATGCCCGGCATGGCTCACAGGGCTGTACGGTTATTTTGATATGTTTATCAAACCTCTTTGTTTACTACAAATTCAAAACAACATACACAGACGCGTTGTTCTCCCAACTGGCGTTCCGTAATATACGCCTACTCTGGTCCCAGAAGTGCACTTTTCCCCTGGAAACGGTTCATTTCATCGCGACACCCGTTCCAAAGTTTACGCCTAAGCTAAGCGTAAAAACCAGAACTCACCACGTTTCGCACTTTTACAATAAAAAAAAGAACGCGTGCGCGAGGGAAATCCATACTGAGATATACACAAACAGTGTACTTTTTCAGCACAGGCACTTTTTGCTCATGTATACCGCGTTTCTATAAGTGAAAAGGTAAACAAATAACAAAAACAGGAACGGAAACGCGTAAGTGTGCTCAGCGTGTATATAAACTGGAGGGAGCCCCAGCTGCTCCACTCATGCGTTGAACTGACGGGGTTTCCTTTTTTCTTTTTTCTCTTTTTTTCCTTTCTATATCTACACATCACATTAATTCACAATGGCCCCAAAAGCTGAAAAGAAACCTGCCTCCAAAGCTCCAGCTGAGAAGAAGCCAGCTGCTAAGAAGACCTCTTCTTCCACTGAGGGTCCAAAGAAGAGAACCAAGGCTAGAAAGGAGACTTACGCTTCTTACATCTACAAGGTCTTGAAGCAGACTCACCCAGATACCGGTATCTCCCAGAAGGCTATGTCCATCATGAACTCTTTCGTTAACGATATCTTTGAGAGAATCGCTTCCGAGGCTTCCAAGTTGGCTGCTTACAACAAGAAGTCTACCATCTCTGCTAGAGAGATCCAGACCGCTGTCAGATTGATCTTGCCAGGTGAGTTGGCTAAGCACGCTGTCTCTGAAGGTACCCGTGCCGTCACCAAGTACTCTTCTTCTACTTCCGCTTAAGTTATGAAAGAGATCACTATGTATGTTTATTAGGGTTTGTATTGGTTAAGGTAATTGTACATTAGGAATTAGTTATATGGTTCGATTTACTATGAATTGTAGTTATTCTTTTAGCGTCTAATTTATCTTTAGGTATTTCGCATTCAAGAAGATGCCTTAAACTTAACTCGGGCATCCTTGATTACAGGTATACTACTGGTTCAGGCGTTTAAAGCAGACTTGTTATGCCCCTCTGAGCTCTTAATATCTGTAACATTTTTATAAGGTGTTTCTTTTAGCTGAACTCTCCTAAAGACGCGGTACGGAAACTTCATCAAGTGTCTGGGTGTTTCAACACCCAAACACCTCGTTAACAATACTAAGGTCAAAACAATAAGATTTTTTCGTTTGAAATATGATTACTAACAAAAGTAAGTCCCTGATTCACAATTAAGCATCAATAGTTCTATAATTATGAAGCAATTTACAAAGGATTTGGTACTATTTTTACATACTCAAAATATATATCGGCTGTATTATAGCGTTAAACTCAAGTTGTAGTTTTATAAATATACTGCAGTATAATTTTGTTACTGCTATGAAGCAAAGTATTCTCATTTCATTTTCGAAGCTTTAATATTTGGATAGAAAACGAAATTAAAAGGCTTTAGCACCTTTAATGAGTGTTTTTTAAAGCTTTACTGGGCCATTGTTCTATGTAAGAGGGCTTATCCATATAAAACGATCTCATTTTGATCTGACACATTTTCGCACATTCAGGGGAGGGCGAGGACTGGGGTTGTGAAGTCAAAGATCTTTCTCAGTAAAGCGTAAGTTTCTTTTATCAATTTCAAATTCATTTTACAATTAACAGTTAGCAAATAAAGTTGGAAAAAATAAGGTTAGAGACTTATGATTTTTTCTTAGGAAAATGTTATATGATTATTTCACATAGAACAATGGGAAGGAGGAAGGCAAAGAAAAGGGAGCACCAGAAGGGACGAAGATCAGAGAAAGTAATATTAAATCTTTTTTATTTACCAATTAATCATTATAAATCTACAAGTAAAATTCCCCAAAACGAAATTTAAATAAAATTTCACAAGTGCTGCTAAATCTCCGTTTCATATACAAAAAGAAGAGCCTAAACCACTGTCCTTGTTATTTTGTGCGCGCGCTTCCGTATTTTGAGAGAGGCAACGCGCCTAGTATTTCATCTATTAAAAGTGGACACCAACCGATTTGCACAACAATCAAAAAAACAACAGAAGAGATATACCGAAATAAAGGTCTTCCACGGTTTCCAATTGCACACATAGAGAGAAGAGAGAGAAATAATTATTAAATTCTCCAATGACGGAACACGTGTACGTGAAATCGAGGTCAAGACTGCTGAATTACAGATCACCGTCCATGCCGGACTTGGGCGTTAGTTCACGAAGAACTCCATATGTAAATGCTAGCAGCCAAAATGTAATCTTAGAGACTGAAGATCAAGACGTTGAAATGCCAAGGTTTGATTTCAAAACACCAACACAAAATAGCATGACGTTGTCAAATAATACCCTTAACATTCCACAACAAGGAGGGATGCACCATTCAGCCAGTTCCTCAATAGATCAAAAATCTAACCTTAGTGTAATAGAAATGTACGGAGACACAGAATCTTTTATATCGACGGGATCAACAGATGAAGCTTCCACTTCTCAAGCTGCTAAAGCCAACTTGGTATACAACACCAATACAACATCGACACCTACTGGGCCAAAAGATCAACGAGTTTCAGATATCCCAGCTGCATCTTCAACTGATCTTCATACACTACAGAGCTCAAGAAAGAGTGCTTCAAAGATTCGATTATCGATAGAAGAATCACAAACCACAATCTTATCGAGTCGTGATCGATATGGATTCAAGAAGAAATCAGGATTTGTTTCAGAAGAGCAGTATAACAATTGGTGGTCGGAATACTCAAAGCATTGTGCTAGAAGAAAGAAAAAATGGGAAGGGTTTATGACAAAGAATGGCTTAAGTATTGCAAATGATAGTCCTATGAGATTTCCAGCAAGGTCCGAGAAACTTAAAAGGTATATTCGTAAGGGAATCCCCGCAGAATGGAGAGGAAATGCTTGGTGGTATTTTGCTAAAGGTCCTGAGAGGTTGAAAAACAATGCAGGTGTATATGATAGCCTTGTTGAGAGTACAGCAAACTTACGCAATAAGGATACAGAGATCATTGAGAGAGATTTGAATAGAACATTCCCTGATAATGTCCATTTCAGACCTGACAACAACGATACAACTCAATCTTCAACATCGGAGACACCTTTGATTCAGGCTTTGAGAAGGGTACTTGTTGCATTCTCTACATATAATCCGGCCATTGGATACTGTCAATCGTTGAACTTTATAGCTGGTTTGTTGCTAATTTTTATGGACGAAGAGAGAACTTTTTGGATGTTGGTTATCATTACTTCAAGATATTTACCAGGTGTCCATGATATTAATTTGGAGGGTGTCAGCGTTGATCAAGGTGTTTTGATGTTGTCAGTTCAAGAGTTCTTACCAGAGACATGGCAAAAGATTTCAAGTATTGACTTTGATGATCCATTACGTTCAGCCACATCAAAGCCTAAAAACATGTTGAATCATGATTTCTTACTTAAGCTTCCACCTATTACATTATGTACATCGAGTTGGTTTATGAGTGCATTTATCGGAACACTTCCAATTGAGACTACATTAAGAATTTGGGACTGCTTTTTCTACGAAGAATCAAGCTTTTTGTTCAAGACTGCTTTATCCATTTTCAAGATCATTGAACCAAAAGTTTTAGCTATTCATGACGAAATGGAAGTGTTCCAGATAGTTCAGAATACACCGAAGACTCTCATAGAACCTGCTGTGATATTCGATGTTATTTTCAAGAAAAGATTGAGGTTTAATAACTTAACTCAAGATGAAATTACCAGATGCAGAAAGTATGTTACTGGGAAGAGATTAAAATCCAAAACAGAACAAATATCTAGCACAGACGCCACATTTAACAGAAAACTCTTATCAGAACCTCTCTGGCAACCTGATATTTACGGTTTCAAAAGAGGACTACCAGGTGTCCATTGGAATAGAAACCTTTCCATTAAGATGAGATCAAGGTCCAGAAAGGCAAAGTAGTTTTCATATTGCATTTTATATTTTTTATACTACAGGCATTTTCACAGAAGTATGTAATTTATTTGGTTAGTTCCCAGCCTCTTTGTAATCTCTCAATTGTAATAGTACCGTTGAGACCCTTGGCATTCAATAAATTCTCAATCTCTTTCCATGGTAATTCTTCTTCCTCTTTGACCAACGTTGGTGAACTCTCAGGAGATGCTGTTACAGGCTTTGAAGAGACAATGGCAGTGAATTTAAGCTCAGTAGAGGAATGTCCTTCGATATCTTTAATTAAAGAACCATCCTGAATAACCTTTCCTTTTAAGAGCAGCTTGATTAGTGATGGGTTGAATCCCTCGAGCTCTGCGGTCTCACAGAGTGCAGCCTTGACTTGATAGATTGTATCGGTTGATCCCACATCCAAATTGATATTGAATTTTGGTGGTTTAATTGACTTGAAAGAGCATTTGCAAATGGAATACGAAGATTCATTGCTTTTGTTAACTTTCTTAACAATTGGAAGATTTGGAAGTTTGATACCTATTCCCCTTAGTTCGACTGGATCCTTTTTGTAGTTTGCAGCTGTTCCTGTAGAGTCTGAAACTGAGAGCAAAGTGAGATATGTAGATGCAAAATCTCTCTCTGATTGAGAAATTGAAGTAGTGGACATTTTCTTATAGCTGTTTCCTATAGAATTTGTGGTGTGCTTGAAGAAATATGAGAAAAAGATTGGAAGGGGACGTGTCAGATTTTGGGCCTCAATGCTTTTTTTCTTCTCTACTGCGAAAATGAGGGTAGCGGGGATGAGGGTTAACTGGAGCTTTTTCTCTGCTTACGAAAGGTTATACATGAACTAAGCTCTTCAGCAAGAGGTAATGAACTCTTCAAACAAAGGAACATCACCAAATGATGAAGGGTTACCTGAGAAGAGGTTACTGTTTTTCAACTATCACGAGTATCAAACGCATAGATATAGGAAGTTAAATGATGATTATGAGGACTTCCATGAGCAATCGCTTATCATTACTCATTTTCCAAATCCACATACCACTAAAGACTCGGCAATTTTTCAAACTACTCGGGTAGTGAGGATACCAAGGGTGTTTAATAACCCAGGCTCACAATATCCCGAATTCTCTACGGTATTGCCAGGTAATGAAGATGCTGCCATCTTAAATGGAGAAGAAGATCGCAGTTTCCAAATCAAAGGGGAATATTCGGGGAATTACTTTGGCACGTCATCGATTAGTCCATTAGGGTGGTATTTAACTGATGGTGAATTCTTTGAGATATTAACGACTGTAAATCAAATTCTGAGAGAGAGTCATACTTCATGGTCATTTTGGAACGTTATGGAGTTCATCTTTGATCTTTTCACTTTATGGATTTTTTCGGAACTTTTCACTTCAAGGTCTAAAAAAGTAAGTGATCGTTATACAAGAATACGACAGAAATACACTAACATTGTCATAAAGAAGCTACAATCACTAGAGGAATACACTGAGAGGATGAATTTAACATTCAAGGATAGAAACCTAAAGATTATATCACCGCGAAGGTCTGCGTACTTATCAGTAAGTAAACTTAATTCTAAAATCCGTAAAAAGACTCCGGAAGAAGATATACTAACAGAATTAACAGCTCGACTTCCAAATACCGAAACCGACTTTAGATGCATCGCATGAACTGGCTTTAGTATTAACTGAAACCACTGTATCAAAGAAGGCTACTCGCGGTTCATAACCTTACCGCTTCGGTTCGAGTGAGCTCCCCAGAAAAAAAAATTAACTGTGAGAGAGAGAGAGAAAGAAAGCTACATCAATGGGATAAAAAGGTTACAGAATATCCACAACAAAGAATCATCTACTTAACTGATGTCCAGTGTGAACGATATGAATGGAGTTTTTGCCATTTACAAGCCAACAGGTGTAACATCTGCGCAGTTCCTCGCTCGTGTTCAGCAATTGTTCACCTCATCTTCAGTCTTCTCTAAAGATTTGGCACAACTTCGTGGTGCAAAAGTTGAACAATTGCAAAAGGAAGGACAAAGGGCATCCAGAAGAAAGCTTCGTAAGGTTATGAAGGTCAAAATGGGACATGGAGGAACTTTGGATCCCCTTGCAACTGGTGTTTTAGTCATTGGTGTAGGAAATGGTACAAAGAAGCTTCAAAATTATCTCAGTGGTAGTGTTAAGACATATGAAACCAAAGCACTATTTGGTGCATCTACTACAACAGGTGATGTCGAAGGTGAACTCCTTACAAGGGCAGGTACTAGTCATATCACAATGGATGATATCAATGCCATCCCAGAAAAATTTATTGGTCATCTCAAACAAACACCACCAATATTTGCAGCATTAAAGATGAATGGAAAACCACTTTATGAATATGCCAGAGAAGGGATCCCTCTTCCAAAACCAATCCAACCACGTGAAGTAGAGGTCTATGAATTAGAGATATTTAAGGACACTTTATCAACAGATCATTTGTACGAGTTTATCAAGTCAGTTGATGTTGACGGTTCAAAAATAGAAGATAAGCTTGCTGAGAACCCTACACTAAATGACAGTAAGTTATTCTTATCTCAGGAATATGCAAAGAAACATTCTATTGATGAGGAGGTTGCTCTAGGAAAGCCAGAGGCTGTCACTTCAGATGAGAAGAAGGAAGATTTCAAAGCACCTTTACTCCATTTTAGAGCCAAAGTGAGTTCAGGAACATACATTAGATCTCTGATAAGTGACATTGGAAGGGCGCTTAATTCAAACTCATACATGGTTCAGCTTGAAAGAACACAACAAGCTGAATGGGAAATTGAAAAGAATGTATTCCGTATTGAAGATCTCGAGAATAGGGACGAGGCTGTATGGGGTAAAGTTCTGGCTCAGGTCTTTAACAGAGGTGGCCAAGAGATTGAAGATATTGCAAGCTTATTCGAGTTAGCGGAGAAAGAAAACGAGGAAAAAGTTAAAAAGGAGAAGGAAATTCTTGAAGCTATTGAAGCAAAAGAGAGGGAAAGCTCACAGCCACCTGTTGCAGCAGTTCCTGTGGAGGAACCCTCTGATAGAAAAAGACCAGCAGAAGAACCCCTTCAAAGCTGAATTTTGAGTATAATATAACTCGTAATACATGGAGCTATGTATTTTGGTTACACGGGTAATTCTTAATATACAATGATATGTATTGTGCATTATCATCAATATCTAAAACTTAATTAGTACGAGAAAATTGGGGGTAGGCAGAATTAGTAGTTTCATTTCAAGTTTTCAACACATGCACTCTCTTATTTTCTGACAGCTGTTCAAATATACCAAACGATACAGTTTCCTAATGGTCTTAACCAATAGTGAGGTTTTCGCAGCGAAGCGATTTTGACGCGCGCGCTGACAAAATCTACAGATGTTCTGGCAATTGCTCTACCAAAACCCCTCGTATGCCAAAACAGCTACAAAGGTTATTTTGTCGCGACATACAGTATTCAAAACTGTCAGTCAGTGACAGTCACGACACACTCAGACAGAGCCATCAAAGTTCTTTACAGTACAATCTTAGTGTATATACACATAATATAAAAAGTAGGACAATATGATAGGTATCTTGGTTTTTCCAGCCTGTGTTAGCATCCATTTTTACAGTTCGCATTACTAGATCTCTGTATGGTCTTGGTTTCCTTACTATTTTTTCTAGACAACTGGGAGTTGATATTGAACTTGCTATTTTCTGTAATTGATGGATTCTTTCAATCCTATCATCACATTGGACGTACGCAACGTGCTTTCGGACTGGTAGAAGATCGGAAAAATCCTAAAAGTTCAAATTCAGTTAGGAAAAGACAGATTATCTCAGATTCTACTGTTTAAAACATACCAGGATTGCTTATGACCGATAAAATAGGTAAACTGCGCACTATAGACCCTTATAACGTCTAACACAGTACCCCAAGATTATAAAATCGCTACATACTTTCGATAAAACTAATATTTTCACACTAGTGACATGTTAACCATACATACAGCAATATTGGTCATACCGACCATTATTACATAAACCAGTAACTAAATGACACAATAATAACCGATCTTCAGTGTCACTTAGTAATATCTCTGAATAAACATACATTTTGAAGGGCAAGTACTCACCTAACAACAGCATTCAAGCATTGTCAATCATATTGAAGATGATGATCATACGCTATTCACACATATTACTGGGCTGCTTTTCTGACACATAGTGTGGTTGACACTACGTAAATGCGTATGGTTTATTGTTCTTGAACCAGTTAGAAGGCAAGAATATCAGTTAGTTGAAGAATTGCGCGGCAACATGCCATGCGTTAACTTTAGCGAATCCATTATTTTTGCCGTTAGTGGGAGCGTGGTTTCACCGACGGAGTAATTGTCACGTTTGCACTGAAGATGAAGTGCGTTAGCTCTTTAGAAAAAAAGTCTAGAGCCGGAATAATGGTATCAGTAAGAGAACTATGTTGCAAGCGTTTATAACTGAGGATTAGTTTAAAAGGTTGTGTCTAATTATTGACAGATTGGGCTATCACCAATGTGGTTTCTCTCTTTTCTATATTTGAATTCAATGGAGTGGGTTAATAAGAATTTATGCATCCGTAATCATCTCAGATTGAACCACATTCAGCAATACCGGATGAAGAGAACAATGCAAGTTGTTATATTCGTCATATGTGTGTAGTTGATACTTTTTTTATGATAGAGCATTGAATTTTGAAGATGAGAGAAATATTACCTGTAATGGTATTTCTGTGTGAAGTTTCTGTAGTTCAACAATGCAAGGATCAAGTTTGATAGTACGAGATTAAAGGTAAACGGTGTGCGAGAGTTGACAGCCAGAGGAAATTTGGTAGCTCTATGTTAGATAAGCTTTATGTGATTTACGCGATTTCAGAGTCTTAAGAGTTCATGGCAGAATAATGATTGGACCTTTATAGGACTTCAGCTCACCGAGTTACACTTGTTTTGATCAAATAAAATAAGCCTAAAACTTACTCTGAAACTATGGTATTATAAGTTAGAAAGGTACAAGGCAATTGAGGCTTTATGCCTCGGAGCAAAAGCTGATTTAACACCAGAACATCACATCCGAACAGTGGATAAGCTGAATCAAATACAAAATCCTTATTTTGGTCATTATTCAGATATCCCTTTTGAATGATTAAGCAAAAAATGGATTTTAATGAGTTGCCTTACATTGTAATGCTTCTGATTCAAATTTACACTGGACCAGGGAATTGGGTCAAATGATTATCGATTTCCAACAATATCAATTAAAAAAATACTATACAGAAGAAGAGGAGACTAAACAGAAGAAAATAGGCAAAAAGAGAATAAACCACACCAGGAGGTTAAGAATTAAAAAAAAAGGGTGAAGATCATTCTGTGTTATAGCCGTCAACAGATAGGATTTCATAGTCAGAGGGGAAAGCCTCTTCATCAGAGTTTTCGGTTGTACTCACAAGCTCGATATCATCATCACCGTATGGTGCGGTCTCCCTAATGCAAGTAAATGATTCTTCTGCTTCCACGATAGTTGTTTGATCATCATTGTACTCATCAGTAGAAGAAACTTCATCACTAGCAGAATGGATTGTGCCTGCAGTGAGCTCTGTTAGTTGTTCGTCAGTTTCGATAATAAGTGAGCCTGGTGGAGTAGCAAATGATTCCTTACCTTCTTCACAAGGGCCCGTCAGGTGGACATATCCGCTACCATCGAGGCAACGACCAGAGGCATAAACTTCGCCATCTGTATCAAGAAGTTCAATTGAAAAAGTATCACCATTCTTGAAGGCGTGTTCAATACCGTTCAAGTTGTAGAACAAGTTTTTGAATCCATTCACCTGAAGAGGATTTGCACCCACAGCTAATCTTAAAGTTACCGAATTATCAGACGAAAATTTCAATATCAGTTTATCCGGAGTCGGATGATCACCCCTATTGATGACATTAAAGACAATACACGAATCACGTTTTGAAACATTGACGTCTACTTGTGGGATGTCACTCAAAAGTTGCTTATCTGTGGACATGCCGTTCTTCACAATCTCATTTAGATGATCTTCTCTATCTGAACCAACCAATTCAACTAACTCAGTGTATTTCTCAAAGTACTTAGATAATTTTAGAAGTTCCTCTGTTGTGTCAAACTTCCGAGCAATATCGGTAATTGCTTGTAAGTACTCTGGACTAGTACCAAATAACTTACCAAAGTAAAGATAATCACCTTCACCATGATGGGAAGATGTTGATGGAGGTTGGACCTCCTTCATAATGTGAAGAGTAGAATGACCATCACTTGCTGAGCCACTCTGGTAACATTTAGAGCACAAGTCGTAGTCAGCACAGACGGTACATTTATATCTGATTCCTTTAATTTCACTGTTTTGAACTTCAGGTGGGTTACAAATGTCACAATAAATCATTGGGTGGACACCCAAGTCGCTGGAGTTACAATCATCCGATGGACGTCCCAAACTGCATCCCATTTTGAAAGAAGGAGTAACACCACGATGTTTGATAGATAAATGAATATCATCTATCTTGGAGCAAATAATATTGAACTGATCATTTGAATCCAGTGAAGTCGTAGCCTGGTTACAGGATTCCTGAGAGCTTGGCGTAAAAGATAAGGATTCCAGTTTCAATTTAAGATGACTCTTAACCTGTAAGCTTCTTTTCAAAGACTTGTAATCAGACTCTGACTTTAAAGGAACATATCCTTTGCTTCTTTTAGACTTTCTTAGGATAAGGAAGTTGGCGGAACCATAGAGGTCTTTAACCACGTTTGCAAGGTACTGTTCATCAACATTAGCAGCATTCGTAGTGGTAGACTTCTGACAACCGTTATACTCCACTCTTATGGTAATTTGTTTTTCCATTTTAAAAATGTCTCACTGAAGCGCTGTGTAGCGGTTTTGTGGTTAACAGTGGGAAGGAAGGGGTGGCGTAGCAAAAATTCCATCTCTTTTTGTGAATATTGTCTTTCGCGTACCCCGGAAGTTAGTTCACTGATAAGGAAACACAAAGATTTTCAGAGATTTTCATGTGTCACATGGGGAAACTACAAATTTTAATGATTACAATATGTAGGGTTTATTATTACAAATCAGGGATAAAATACAAAAGTTGCAGATCTTCCTGGAAATCGTGGGTCATAAGCCCATCTAAAAAAATAGCAGTAAGACAAAGAGATTAAAAAGAGCTTCCAAAAGTGAAGGAGAAAAAGGTTTAGTCGAGAAACAAAATATTATAAAGGATTTGGGAATTCAAGAAACAGAAATAGAATTTCAAACTTGGACTTCACCTTCATAAGCTGGAGGGTCACCAGTAATCTCAAACTTTCCTTTCTCGTTGAAGGTGGTGTTGATATCTGAAACGTCAACTTTGCCTTCGGTCTTACTGATTTCATATTCAGAAACCCCCAGTGGGTCCTTTGGAATCCAAATATGTGGCTCTTCATCACTGATAGCTGGATCATTATAAGCTGACTCCAAGAACTCAGAATCGTAAGTTGTTGAAAGGTTGAAGAATGGAGGAAGTTGAGAGCGAATCGCATGGAAGCTATATCCATTCTTTGGGTTAAAGAATCTCTTGAGAATGGTTACTGGACTCTGCTTTGTTTGCTTTTCGATAGCATTGACATCTGGACCCTGATTAGCAGCATCCTGTGTGAGTTCCTTAGATGATGGACCATCCTGTGCACCAATAACAGTATCATTCTTTGAAGAGTTTGAGTCGTTTACAGCGTTGTCACCCTTTACAGCGTTGTCAATTTTACTTTCAGCTGTAGCGGTTTCATCAGTACCAGAAGCGTAGTTCTTTCCGACTTGTTTAATCTCGGCCCAACCTTGATCCATTGGATAATCTTGACCCTCACCCCTAGCCTCATAGATGGCAGAGATTGGAACAGCATCAAACAATGGCTCGAATTTGTATCTGAAATAAAGATGGAAAAGAACAGTAGCACTGAGCATAACAGCTTCAATGACAACTGGACCCCATGATTTAGACATGATGAACAAACCGAGACAACAGATTTCTGCAAGATAAAGACCAACAAAAGTCTGGAACAAAGCCTTTGGATAGTTTCTTCCTCTCAAGTCGATTGTTGGATGACCATAGACATAGGTAGTCAAGTACAAGTAAGCAAGGTATAATAAAGACAAAGCACAAGTGGAGAAAATCAAGATAATTGGAGAAATAATTCCATAAACTAAGAACAAGACGACCAAGAGTTCAATAGGTGGGTAAACGACACCCCATTGTGGGGTAGAAAGAGTGTTGAATTTGGTCCATCTCTTTCTTGGTGTGTTCTGTAAAAAGGTGAGAACCTTGGAGAGAACCAATGGAACAGCCTGTAATAAACTCTTAGCAGGTGTCATTAGAGCCTGCAAGAGGAAGTATGACAAGTAGAAGTTTGAAGCCTTTGGAAGATTCTGAGCCAAGAGAGTCATAGCAGAACTTGGGTCGTCAATGATAGCGGTAACAGTAGAAGAAGCAGAAGATGCTAAAGTAACAACTAAAAAGATTTGAATGACTTGGAATCCATAGTACCAGGATTGACAATATAATTCAATTTGCTGATGAGTAATCAAACCTGCTTGTTTACCCACGGCCTTAATAATAACAGGAACTAATGACATCAAGATTGACAAAGCGACTGTTGGTAAAACACCAGTAATCAAACCTAAAATTACTGTTGGACAATTGTTAATAAACTTCAAGAAATGGACCTTTTCAGTCAAGAAAGAAATATTTGAAATACAACCAACCACAGCAACTGGGATGGCCCAGAAGATAATCAGTAATGTCAAAAAGGTGTTAGCAGCAATTCTTCTAAGAAGTCTTTGAGTAGATCCGTAAGCTAAAGTACTCCAAACAATATCATCCGGGGAAGATCCGATAACACGGCTTTTAAAATCAGTGAAAGGAATAGCTTGGTAGGCTTTTTGAGCCTCGAGTTGATTTGGGAATTCAATGAAAACCGTTGGAGCCTGTTTAGTTGAATTTGGGGTACTTTGAGCAGCAGAAATTTCCTCGTTTAACTCAGAAATACGTTTAATGGAGTAGTCAATTGTATTAACTTTTTCACCAATAAGTGGAATTTTACCCAATCTATGAGTTGGTTCCTTTTGGATATAACCTTGTGGTTCAGTTGGGAGCTTTTCATCCTTCTTGGTCAATTTAGTTTTATACTTAACGGCCTTTTGAACAACCTTGTTAAGGGCACCTTCGTACTTGTTGGCCAATTTGGTACGTTCTTTAATGAGCTTTGAAAGTTCTTTATAATCTCTTGCAAACCAAATTCTTTGGGCCAATGGGAAAACACCCTTTAATGCCTCCTCAGTGGTAAATTTATCAGGGAGATCAGCAATCATTAAAGTTCTTGAAGATAATAAACTGTCATACATTGGTGTAGTTTGAAGAGAATGTCTTAATGAGACATAGTAAACAAGCTCCTTGTAAATGACAAAGATGACCAAACCAAAGAAGAACCATGACAAGAAAGCATGAGCGAAGTATCTATATTTGTTTGAACCAGATGTTTTGATATTGGCATAAGCGAGAAGATCAAAACCCTTTAAGTCTTGACCATTTGTAGCATTAACAGGTAAAAGGATTGGTAAAAGCATGAAACAACTCAACAATGAAACACCTGCCATGATACCGATGTAACGAGAAAACAAATAAGCATCAATACCAGCAA
The DNA here is from genome assembly GCA_003708795.3 of Petasospora americana. NCBI lineage: Eukaryota > Fungi > Ascomycota > Saccharomycetes > Phaffomycetales > Wickerhamomycetaceae > Petasospora > Petasospora americana. Next base: position 223,604 of record PPOA03000016.1, read on the forward strand.
ATTGTAAGAAAAATTCTTGGGGTTGACTCATAAGGAAGGTTATCCAACCAATAGGACCTGTTGGTACAGAAGGAGGGATTTGCTCCTTTCTAGTCTTTGAAAGCTCTAAAGTCTTTGGTTCATATACACGGCGTTCTTTTGCTCTGAAATAGGTGAAGATGATAATGAGAATGGAACCAATGATTCCATAGAAGATCAACGATGAAACAAAAGCAGACGTCGACGACGATCCCTTTGTAGTAGTCATCGTGGAAATTCTCCTTGTTTTGTTAGATGTTCCTAAGTCTTAACCGTTTTTCGTTTTTGAGAAGCAAAAAAAAGGCGGTGCCTGCGGCTTATATAAAATAAAGCCATAAAAAAAAACTATGATGCGCGGAGCTCTGACAGTTTGTTTACGCTTCGTAGCAAACATGAAATTTCAGCGATGAGATGCAAAACGACCCGAGGTGAGATCTAGAAGAATACATTATACAGATACTGGTAACTGTGCCTGGTTTGAAGCTATTTATCATTTATTTATAAGGTTTTTTAAATATTTTTTAATAACAGTAATACTCTTGTAACATCTTATTTGATAAAAGAGAAAGAGATGGAATTTGGTTTGTGTCAAGTCAAAAAAGAAGGCTGGTCTTTGATGTGTGTACAAACCAGTTCTGCACATTTTCGCGGGCTTTTGCAGAAAAATTCAGGGCAACGGGCCCAGAAGCCAAGAGCTCAGGGCAACGGCAACCGGGGCAACAGCAACAACAACGACGTACGCAATGTCAACGTCAAACGAAGCAAAATTGTGTATATCAATTGCTGTTTACTAACTACTGGAAGAGAAGTTTGAAAATTTTTAATGTAAGAGCAACAAAGATGAAACTCTAATTGAATAACGTCATCCATGATCTAACTATAGATTTACACTATCGCAAATCCAAGTCCTGTTTCAGCATCTGTCCTACTTTGGTAGTTTCTCAATGTCATTCGGCGTAGATTGGCACAACTAAAATTCGCCAAAATATTCTGAGCACGTGACCTCCTCAAGCTTTGCTTGTTTTTTGACTCCGGCGCAAAACCCCAGGCTTTTTGCCTTTTACCGATTGTTACTGGGCCAATTGCGCGCGCGAACCGCGAAAACAGGTGACCCACGTAATGAAAGATAAACGCTCTCTAAATTACACGGAAAGCTCTATTCGGATAGATATAAAGCATTTTATGAGTATAACTTTGAGATTATAAAGATATTCAAATTATTTTTTTTTGGTTTTTCTATCTTTCTATTTCATTGTCTGACTGTCCCTTTAACGCGTTATACGTCTATATCACTATCTCCCTATCTCCCTATCTATTGGTTGCCCACCATTAACGTGCACACAATAATCTGTTTTTTTCGAAATCTCTCCTACAATGAAGGTATGTTTTATTATTATATGGTGATGAAGAGACTGAATACTAACTATATACCAAGTTTATTGATGAAACCGACGTTGAACTTATAAACCAGTTCCTCAACTTTGATACTTCAGATTGTCATATAACTGGTGGTTGTGACTTGTTTACAACGAAACCTGTTCAATCTGATAGAAAACTTTATAAGACAGTCGATAAGCAGTTCGATGCTATTATTGAATCATCTGAATCAAAGTTTACACCTAATGAGATCTTTGTCAAGACAAAGAGACGATTTTCATCATCCGATGCTTATCACCATCTTTCAACTTCAGCTGGTAATGAACATTCATCATCCCCAAGATCTTTAGAGACTACACCTTTCGGTGCTTTAAATGAAAGTACAAGTCGGAAAGTATTTGCCCATTTAATCGGTGTCCTTAATGCAACATATCCTGATAATGACTTCACATCATTGGAACCAATGGATTTCTCAAAGATCACATTGAATAGTCTTAGATCCAAATTTGACAATACATTGATTTCATTAGGTAAAAATGAGGGTATGGAATGGATATGGGACAATATTAATAGTCAAATGGATTTAAATGACTGTGTGATATTTGAATTAAATACTGATGATGATGAGAAGTTCTTCCTCCATGATGAGCCTGGTCAACTTTGGACAATGAAATGGTTCATATTCAGTAAGAAACGGAAAAGAGTGGCATTCTTATACTTAGATGGATTCAGATTAAATAATTCTCCAAGCTTACATCCTGTTACAAATAAGAGAAACATGACCATTAATAATGATTTGGATAATGAAGAATACGATTTGACTTATTCAGATGATGAGGTTATGTTCGATGATGATATCATGGATGATGATGAGAATTCAGCTGTAAATTCAAGCAATAAGTTTGAATTAGCTATCTAAAGCTCTCTTTTGTTACTTTTTTATGTACTAAATATCTCTATATATCTGTGATAATACCCTTTTTTGTGATTTGGAATTCAACTTCTCCAGTTTCAGGTTGATTTTGTGAATATATCAACTTCAATTTTCTTTGAACACTCCAATATTCTTCTGTACCTCGCTGATATTGTTTTTGTAGACATAGTCTAACCATGATATTATTAGACCAATTAATACCTAACGTTGGGATACTACCTTTTATATAATCATCATGCACTTGGTCCCATCCACTTAACCAACCAATTTGATAATCCAAAGATATTTTTTTATAATCAGTTTGTAAAATTTGTTTCTCTGGTAATTCACTCATTTGATTTGTAATAACAAGTGCAACGTTATAATCACAGCAGATATCTAATAATTTCTTAGAAATTTCATTCATTCTATCTTTGTTCTTCAAGAAGCTCTTATAACCATTGTTCTCCAATTCTACCCTTAAATGATGCGATATTGAATCAATAATTACCAATTTGACATTCTGTCTCTCTATCACCAGTGGTAATTGTACTTCAATAATATGTTGTTGAGTCTCCAAATCCATACAATTAATACAAAATACACGATTCAACTGGTGGTTGATCTCAACTAGTCTCTTTGTTTCCAAATTTCCCTCGGTTGATATATAAACAGCGTTACCATCCAATCCTCCTTCCTCTTCACTCAATGTCACAGTCTTTGTTAATTGCATACAAAATTGTGATTTCCCAGTTGCTGATTCTCCAAAGATCTCTGTTATTTGACCCAAATAGATACCACCGCCTAATAACGCGTCAATCTCTTGGCTCCCTGTGGTGAAACATTGTGGGCTCTTGATCTCATTCCCAATTAGTTGTGTTTCTTCTTTCAGGGTTTCAACAAATTGATGGATCTCCTTTTGTGGTATCCCCGTTCTCTGTGAAAGTTCCACTGGTGCCGTCGTTAGCAATTCCATCGTCGATATTTGGTGATCTTTCAAAAGTGAATTATAAAGATTGAACCCGACGCTAAAGTTCAACTTTGATCTAGGAAACTGTTTGTATAAATCCATTTCATTTCTCTATGTTTTATTTTCTTTGCTGGTTTTTATTTTGTTTTTATCTTTGTCTGTCTATCGTTTATGCCAGTGTGTATGTTTGTGTGTGAGGCGCGTAAGATCTTTTTTTTTCTATCACGATGCATTACTCATTTTTTATTATATTTTTATGTCATTATACAGATTTTTTGTTTAGAAAGATGGAACGTTACCCAAGTTAACTGTCTTGATGACCATGTAGTCATCAATACCGTAAAGGGAACCTTCTCTACCGAAACCGGATTCTTTAACACCACCGAATGGAATAGCACAATCGGTGAAGATACCAGTGTTACAAGAGACCATACCGGTCTCTAATGCCTCGGAAACTGCATAGAAGTTGGCAGTATCTTTAGTGAAGATGTAAGCAGCAAGACCGACACTGGCATCATTGGCCCATTCAATAACTTGTTCGGTGGAAGAGAATGGTAATATAGCACCAAGTGGTCCGAAAGTCTCCTCAGAAGCGACTTTCATGTCCTGTGTAACATTGGTCAAAAGGGTTGGGTCATAGAAGTTCTCACCCAAATCAGTACGACGACCACCTGGCACTAAGACTTTAGCACCCTTGGAGATAGCATCCTGGACGTGGTCTTCGACTTTCAAAAGCGAACGCTCATTAATAAGACAACCGTGGGTTGAAGTTGGATCTAAACCGTGACCAACTTTGAATTTCTGAACCTCAGAGGAAAGTTTAGTTTGGAACTCTTCCAAGATATCTTCATGAACATAAATTCTGTTAGCACAAACACAAGTTTGACCCAAACTTCTGAATTTAGAGGCCAATGTCTGTGTAACTGCGTTATCAATATCAGCATCCTTGAAGACAATGACTGGGGCATTACCACCAAGCTCGAATGATAATTTCTTCAATGTAGATGCAGATTGCTTCATTAAGATCTTACCAACGTTTGTTGAACCTGTGAATGAAATTTTCTTAACTTTTGTGGATTCACAGAGTTTAAGTCCGAATGCAGGAGTCTGTGTGTGGGAGATAACAATGTTAAAGACACCCTTTGGGAAACCAGCTTCCTCAGCAAGGTAAGCCAAAGCCAATGCAGATAATGGGGTTTGAGAATCTGGTTTAACAACAATGGTACAACCAGCGGCTAAAGCAGCACCAGCTTTTCTTGTGATCATAGCAGATGGGAAGTTCCATGGGGTAATAATACCACAGACACCAACTGGTTGTTTCAAAGTGAAAACACGGTTAGTTGGGTTAGAAGGCTGGATGGTATGACCGTAAGCCCTTGGTGCCTCCTCAGCGTACCATTCGAAATAAGAAGCACCATATTTAATCTCACCAAGAGCCTCGGCGTATGTCTTACCGTTCTCCCATGTGATAAGCTTAGCCAAATCTTCCTGATTCTCAATAATCAGATTGTAAAGGTTTCTTAACCATCCTGCTCTTTGACGTGGAGTGGTCTTCTTGTAAGATTTGAAAGCTGTGTAAGCGGCATCAATTGCAGCATCACAAGCAGAGAGATCCTGGTCTGGTAAAGTGGCAATTGTCTCACCAGTAGCTGGGTCTGTCACTTGGAAAGGGGTACCCTCAGTGGTCCATTCACCATTGATAAGGGCGCCGGTTCTGATGAGCTTTGGGTTCTTGAAAGTTGGGGTAACCATTGTTAGATTTCTGTGAAGTTTTAATGAATTTCTTAAAACGGAGGAAATATTCACCATTTTATAGAATATAAAGGCATGAACATCGGGGTCGGGGAAAGGAAGAGAGAGAGGGTATCAGCGCGGGCGGGATCGAAAGAGAAACCGCGCGGTGAATTTCCGCTTTTGGAAATGGGCTACATCTCATATGCTTTGCTTTGTAAGTTAGGAAGTTATTTCCGGATATATCTATAAAACCGACCATATTAAAACTAAGTGTGTGTATGTGCCGGTGGTGGCCCAGGAGGACGAGTATACGTTGTCTCTTCATTATTAGTATCTGAGGATCCACTACCTGGACCATAGTATCTTTGGAATTGTCTCGAGAAGTCCACTTCAGGGTTTTGACCCGTAACTTGCACCGGGGCCGGTACGCTAACACCTGTTTGATCCGGCACCATTGTATTTAGTCTATAAGACCCATCCATCTGTGCCATCTGACTCTTTGTATTCGCGTGGAAATTTCCTTGATTATCATAGTATCCCATATCTTGTTCATTAGCCTCTGCTGTATACGCAGGGACATAAGGTGGCTGTTGTTGCTGTTGATGTTGCGATTGGTAGTACGATGGAGGTGTGATCCATGCAGTACCCATAATCGGGTCTCTACCTTGTCTTACTCTGCTCTTATTGATTTTTATAGCGCTCAACACAACTAATAGTAACCCTACTAGGAAAAGTACAAATAAAATCCATCTTGCCCATGTCCAAGTACTTGAGCATGTATAGCCGTAACAATAGTCCCTCTTGGATAGCTCTGTCACCTGTGATATTGAAGGCATTTCCACTTTTTTTCGTCTCTCTTTTCCCCTTTTCTGAGTTTTTCAATATCCCTTTGAAGTGGTAACCTTTTTTTAAAGGGTGGCAATTGTATATTTTGTTTTCTCCACACCGCGCGATCGATCCTATCCACATTCTCCTTAAACTACGTCGTATAATCAAAAAAATTGTATTTGATAAATTCTGATTAAGCTGGTGGTAAGAATGCCGAGTAGAGAATTGTTTGTAGTGGGATCCATATAGCTAAGTATAAGATCCAACTTTGTCCTTTTCCTTTCATCAATAATTGTGACAAATACCAAAATTGTAGTGGTAAAAATGAAGATATACGAACAATGATTTGAATATGAGCCATAGAGACGATAATAGAAACAAATAGTAAAGTCATTATCGCTAAGCACCTTGTTCTTTTTGAAACGATGTAGTATAGTGAAGCTTTGATATTCAGTATAACAATTGGCGTTGCAATGATAAAATTGAAAATGTTATTTGATGTCCAGTATTTGAATAAACCAACTCCCCAATAATGTGATTGAGCAAATGAGTATAAAGATGGGATCATATCATTACACCATGGTCTTCCAGGACAGAATTCTTTATAAGGTAAATATAAGGATAATATTACTGCACCCCCTAATATCATTCCACTTACCAATGATCTCTTTGTATGTAAAGTTACCAAATCATATAGATAACAAACTCCCAAGACAATACAATTAGACCTTGTATGGAATGCTAATGCAAAAAACAATGAACTTAATAAATAGATACTTACCTTTTGATTGATAAATGAAACCTCTCTAAGGTATAGCCCAATTATACTCATCATTGTAGCAAAATTTTCCGAATAAGCAACAGTTCCAAATATACCCATTGAGCTCCAAATAAATAGAATTGATGATTTCATTGCCATTTCAGAGAATCCAGAGAATGTAATCATTGTATATTCATAAATCAAAAATGCTGTTGAAAGTTGACATGCATTTGATAATAATAAACCGATGACAATTGGTGAAAAACATGAAATCTTAGTCGATAAATAAAGTATCAACCTTGACCATAAAGGACCAAACACCCATTCATGCTCAAATTGTGGTCCATTTGTGAATAATGATTGAAAATAAATGGCATCCCATCGAACTGTCTTCTCTAAAATAGTGCTCCCCGGTGTTGAGAGATCAAATTGTGTGGGTGTTAAATAGAGTAATACCAAGTGAATTGTCTTTAATAATACAAAAGATGCAATTATATGAAATCTATGATGTTTCAGCATATTTTTTTTTTGTTTATTACCCATGAAGACCCCTCTCACGAGAAAAAGAGAGGGATCAAATCGTATATAAATAAGGACCCATTTCCCATTCGCGGCTCGGAGATCTTGGATCAAACAATGGGGTAATAAGATACTACTTAATTTGTCTTTAAATAAATAAATGTATATTAAAAAAAGTCTTTTACAATGGATACTGATCAGGATCTGTTTCCCTGGTGAAACCCATTGCAGCTTGCTTCTCAGCTTCTTCTCTTAAGTAAGGTAAGAGGACATCTGCAAATACATCATAGCCTCTATACTCTTTAACGTCATCGGACCAACTTTCAATACCAGAAAGAAGTCTTTGTGGCACGTGAGGTTCTTTACACATTTCAGTAATTGGTAAGAAATAAGTTCTAATGGTGAAAATAGCAGCACCGGTTAAAGGCAATCTTCTAACAGATTGTCTCTCCGAACGATACCAAACCTGATTAATATCAGTTGCAGGTTTTGCAGTATACCAACCAACATTTTCATTATTTTCATCACCAATTGATTCTGACCAATCTAGTTTATCATCAATTTGTAAGAAATAGTTATTTCTAACAATTGGTGCTTCTGGTGTTAATCTTTGAAAGAATTTCTCCATACCTTTCTTTAAGTGAGTGTTATACTTTGGAACATCACCTGAAGTATGAATCTCAGATAATGGCATATTAATTTTATCTTTCAATCTCCAGAATCCAGCAAGCATAATACAACCACCTTTTAAAACATATTCACCTTTATCATTCTCAACCATGATAGCTAAATCATCTTGTGTGAAATGTGCAGCAATGAGCATTGGATCCATAGTTGGATTAACAGTATTAAACTCTTCACCATTATATAAGTTTTTAATACCTTCTGGTGTTTTTTCAAATAATGTTGGATATCTTGCAGGTAAATAATTTCTAAATTCTTCCAATAATTCCATAGCAGGTGCCCATGCTTCAGGTAAAGTACCATAAACTTCTGTACCTCTCTCTTTAATTCTATCCAATTTGATTTTATGGAATTTAGGCCATTCATTATCCAATTGGATCCAATCTTCACTCTTCAAACTTCTAATACCCATAGTGACATTATACTTGTGCTTAAAAGCTCTGTATGGGATTGGTAGCGTTGTCTCAATATTCCAGTCAGGGCTTGCTGGAGGAATTGGGAGCTTATAATCCTCAGGTGTCCAAGTACCAAACTTTCTATCTTTATTCTTTGCAAGTTTTGCAGGTAAAGGCTTTTGGATCTTCTTACTCTGATAAAAGAAATAAAATGATAAACAACTTATTATACCAACTCCCACAAATAAAACCAAACGGATATCCTCTGGGAAAGTACTGGTCACTTGTGACACTGCATCTAAGATAAGGCCCATATCTCTTTGTATAGCAAAAAAGTTATTTACTTCAGAGAGTATATCAAAAAGATGATAAAAGAGATATTCAATCCTTTAAATATCATCCCTTTGTTTTCATAATTCCCACATGATCCCTCATAGCTCGTTCCAACTCACCTAAAACGGAAGCATTGTCTCTATGATAAGTGCGATAACCCGCAACATATTTTGCTGGGGAGGTAAGGGGGAAAAACACATAAGGAATTCGCACAGCTTTGCCTAAAGAGGAAAAGAAAACCTGAACAAGGGAAATTTAACCAAAATGGTACTATAAAGGAAATAATAGTGTTTCTACTTACTCCATTTGTATAAAATTATTCTTAGAAAGAACTACAATGAATTTGTAATAACTAAATTGAGAAAACCATTTTTCTCATCATAAAGCATTACCTAATAATATACATTAAAAACCGTAAAAGGTTCCCAAACCTTTCAGAAAACCAAAATTAACCAATTTCAATAAAATCATGAACATAAGACAAGAGAATAATAGTTTAGTTTCTCTCACCTCTCAATCTTCTAGCCAACTGGATGTCCTTCTTCTGGATGGTAACACGCTTGGCGTGGATAGCAGCCAAGTTTGTGTCTTCGAACAAAGAGACCAAGTAAGCCTCAACAGACTCCTGCAAAGCACCGATAGCAGAAGACTGGAATCTCAAGTCGGTCTTGAAGTCCTGAGCAATCTCACGGACCAATCTCTGGAATGGCAACTTTCTGATCAAGAGCTCAGTAGATTTCTGGAATCTTCTGATTTCTCTAAGAGCAACGGTACCTGGTTTATATCTGTGTGGCTTCTTAACACCACCAGTAGATGGGGCGGATTTTCTGGCGGCCTTGGAAGCGAGCTGCTTTCTTGGAGCCTTACCACCAGTAGACTTTCTTGCTGTTTGTTTAGTTCTGGCCATTGTTGACTTGTTGTGTGTGGATAAGATAAACTACAGGAGAGTTGATAAAAGAGCGGGCGGGGGCGTGGGTTTATATATAAAAAAAAGTGGCGTTCTCCCATGCGACCGTGCACCTACAAAAACTAAACCCTCCCTACAGATGCTGCGCCATGATTGGTCCGGTGCGAAAAGTGCGACGTTTCTTTTCGCTTTTCTCACTCGGCACTGTTTTATTTGCTGTTTCGTTGTGCTCTCTGTTTGTGTATTTTTGTGTGGGAGTGTAGTATCCGCGTGCGCATAGCGCGCATGACGGCAAAGCCCAGTTCAGAAAACACACAGCCAGTGTGTAAACATGAGCACTAACATTTCAGCTCTTTTTTTCGCGGAGAAGTGTCATTCTCAAATTTACACAAAAACAAAGATTGTTCGCGCATACACAAAAGAGACATTCGCGCACTGTCAGTGAAGCTTGAAAAACACAAATCGCAACATGGCCATACAAACGGGAGGAAGCTCTGGCGCGAAATGATGGCTTCAATTGCTATACCACATTTCTGCGTGCCCAGATCTGCTCCACTTTGCGCGAACATCTCAGCACATCATAGCGGATGCGCCCGGCTAATCTTGTACGCAACGTCTCGGTCTGGGGAGGTAGGGGGAAACACAACAAACAAACCTCAGAAATGCACTCTGATTGGTCCGCGACCGACTCAACATTAACACTCGTGCTGTGAGAACAACCACTTTGCATTTTTCAAAGCGCAAGGGTGGCAAAACATATTTAAAGTACCGCCCCACCCACTTTTTCCCACACACCGCTACTACTTTTCAAAAACTACACACAACAAACAAATTATAATAAAATGTCCGGTAGAGGTAAAGGTGGTAAAGGTCTTGGTAAAGGTGGTGCTAAGCGTCACAGAAAGATTTTAAGAGATAACATTCAAGGTATCACTAAGCCAGCTATCAGAAGATTGGCTAGAAGAGGTGGTGTTAAGCGTATCTCTGCTTTGATTTACGAAGAAGTTAGAACCGTCCTTAAGTCTTTCTTGGAGAACGTTATTAGAGATGCTGTTACCTACACTGAGCACGCTAAGAGAAAAACTGTTACTTCCCTCGATGTCGTTTACGCTTTGAAGAGACAAGGTCGTACCTTGTATGGTTTCGGTAACTAAGTCTCTGGTCTTGTTACTTTGATTTTAACGACTGTTGGGATACTTTTGATGAATGGTTTATTTAATTGGTGCTTTTAAACACCATAGGTTTCTTTCAGGTTTTGTATATTAATGCCAAATGTGCTTTTTTCATGACTTTTATAAAAAATGATGTAGTTATCAATAATCGATTAGTTTTGGGTATGCATGTATCTACCATGTTTCTATATGTGATACAATAGATATTCCTCTTTTAGTCTAATAGTAAACTTTTAATCGCAATTATATAAGAAAGCCTTAAATTTGTTAACATCAATGCAAATTGGTTGTAAATTATAATTATATATTTATAATACAAATTCAATATGAACAATAAAAAATGAGAGATAACACTATGTTTTCTGCTAGGTAGTGCATTATATAGTAATTTCTATAAATTTGTAGTTTTATGATATACAAACTATATAGCTAGACTAATATAAGCTCATTCTCTTGAAAATTCTATTTTTAAAGCGAGTATTATTATGCTTTTAGTCATTTATTTAAATTTATACAATTTAAGTGGTGTCTAGGTGTTTTATACGGATGTCTGGGTGTTTTGCAATCGCCTGCATGAGATATCACGGCAGACAACGAGATAGATAAACTAGCTGATCAGATAAAATTCCATATTTTAATCCCTCTTTTATATCTTAAGCTGCTCATTGATTGATACGACCATATAATCAACCTACTGTAGGCTGTAGCTCTTCAAAATATCAAATGGTTGAGACATTCTACATACATAAATAGGAGCTGATTAAACCCTGTGTTACCATACCCTACATACCCTACATATCCCAGTAAAGCAAACTTATAAATAACCCTGTATTAAGCTACATAAAATATGAAATTTCATTTGAAACCCCCGGAGAAGCTCGGTCTTAGACGGTTCTACTTTTGCTTAGTTCCACGGTGTCTACGGAAGTAAGGGGATTTAGTGTTGGCCCAACCCAAAAGATGTAACCCATCATGCCCTAAAATTCCAGAACATTCTTATGCCCAGATCCGGACGTGACTCATAGTTACCCGCGTTACCCTACCTGCCAAATTCCGCGAATTAGGACTATGCGCGGGAGATAGTGCCCCCCCTTGTTTTGCAGGGGAGTTTCCAATTTAGAAACTCTCTTACAAATACACCAAAAAAAGCACAGGTTTATATAAATCGTTCCACTTCCTCCGTTCCCAGCTTCACACCTTCCCCATATTTTTATATCAGAAGGGGTTTACAACAACTTTACAAAGAAGTTCTATAACATAGCAGAACTTCTCAAACGTTTACATTTTTAAAGCTCTTAAATCGCTAAATTTTGCCACCCAGAGCCCATACACTCCACGCCACCGCAACAGAATAAATCTATACGAAACCAGCATTGACAACCCAAGACCAGTTTTCTAACGAATTCGAATCTACTGATAAGAGCATCATGACATCTTTAGCTACCTTGCCAAACTTGCGCCGTACTATTACTGACGTTATGGAAGACGAGCTTTATCATATTCCAAGTCTCATTAGTAATGCACAGCAACTTCAACATAATTCTACACAACAGGGCGCTCCACAGCAGTCACAGATAATGTCGAATCTATTATGGAACAGCTCAAATCAGTCATTCAAACAGTCACCTACATTATCACATCAGAAGTTGTTTAGAAATCCATCAGCCTTGAATTCCGAAGAGATGCTGACAATTCCAGATTATACACATATACCCGCTCAACACTTCAACCATCACACAATACCACAGCAGCAGCAGCAGCAGCAACAGCATTTCAATCAAATACCCCAGACTGTAAGACCTGAACAGCTAACAAGAACCCATTCTCATGAAATGTACTACGATATTCCAGAGGATGACTCTTGTAACGTTTTTAATGCATACGCTGATCCAGACTTAACGACTACGAATCAAAACTTTGACTTCAATTTACAATCCATGGATACTACGTCGCAGCCACAGAAGTTATTGAAGTTCAATGAAGATCTTACATTGGAATACTTCAACAACGAAGACGAGTCTCAACTGTTGATCTTCCCAGGCTCCATGACACCAAGCATGATTCCTGAAAACATTGAAGATGAAGAGCTTAGTGACGACGACGATGATGATTTTGAAATGACTTACTTGGACGACTCAACAGTGACTGAATTAGCACAGAGTCAAAACCAACAGCAACTATATGACCAAGCTCCACAGCTGATTGCCCCATCCCATAATTCCAATCCACAGCAATATTTACAGAAGAGACCCTCGTTGTCAAGGGACTCTACGGAATTAGAATCAGACGTGGACCGTATGAGTTTGGCCTCTGATGACGATTCTTCTGATTCCGTTATGGAGGAGGAAGAGCCAAACTTCAAGCTGAAGACGAGAACAAGAGTACCATTCTCTGTTGCTCAACTTCCACGAATCCCTAGTAACCTTTCCGCTGAGATGCTTCCAAAGACATTTGAAGCTGTGTCATCTACAGATATGACTAAGAATGCTTCCAGCATCAATGAGAATGGTCTTCACCAATGTAATTTGATGTTGCCAGGTAACGCTGGCCAATGTTTGAAGCAGTTCTCTAGACCATATGACTTGATTAGACACCAGGAGACAATCCATGCTTCAAGAAAGAAGGTGTTCAGATGCATTGTCTGTAACCAACTGGAAGGTGGCCTGTCTAAGAAGACATTTAGTCGTGGTGATGCTCTGTCAAGACATGTCCGTGTAAAGCATAATTTATCTGGGGATGAAGTTGCAGAGGCCATCAAATATGCCAAAGATCATGTTGAGTATGCTTGATTCATCGCTGCTGATGCCAACCATTTTTATGACTTACAACTACAAGCTACAAACACACACACACACACATTAAGATACAACTTTGTTAATACGCTTTTTTTCTGTTTTTGCTTTGTTTTTAATTTTTTATGACCCTTTTTATAACCATGGATGATATTTTAACCCATATTTCTTTAATACTAGAATCAATTTTCGAAACGTTTATATATATAAATAATATTTAGTTTTATAATTCTGTAGTTCATAACTTTGAATCGCTAAAGCCCTCTTTTGCAACTTCTTCAGCTCTCTTCTTAGCAACATCTGGGTCCAGATAGAATTCATCTCCGATTGATCTTAGATTATCATCAACTTTAATACACATTGGGATACCATTTGGGATATTGACCTTTTTAATTTCCTCTTCACTTAGGCCTTTAACGATCTTCAAAATGGCCCTCACAGTACTACCGTGGGCAACAATAAGTACGATTTTCTTATCCCTGAGCCTTTTCAATACGTTATCTCTCAGGTATGGTTCTAATCTTTCAATGACCATCTGTAGTGATTCTCCTTTAGGCAGTTCTTTCAAAACGTCTCTGTACCTCTCATCCAATGATTTATCACCATCGTGTTCAACTAATGGTGGGACTCCATTATAAGCTCTGCGGACGTTCATATATTTCTCTTCCCCAAGTTCTTCCAGTACTTCAGATTTGTCACGTCCTTGAAGTGCTCCATAGTGTCTTTCGTTAAGTCTCCATGATCTTTCAATGTCTAACCATTCTCTATCAATCTCCTCCATGATTATATTTGCCGTTTGACATGTCCTCGTTAATTTAGAAGTGAAAATATAATTTGGGATAAGATTGAACTGTTTCAATAACTGGGCTGATGTCCTAGCTTGATCCTTACCCTTTTGTGTTAGGTGAGCATCGAGCCAACCACAAAAGACGTTAAGATCATTGAACTGTGACTGACCATGCCGCATTAATATCAATGAATATGCCATTCTCAAATTACCTCTTGAATAATTAAAGAATTTATATAAATACTGTAGAAAGAAGGGAATCAAGTGATGTGTGAGCCCCTGCCCCCTGGTTTTTGTTATCAATTTTTTCGCGAGACATCTCCTTATGACCTCAACTCACTGGAATTCCTTTGAGTTTTATGAGACTTTCGTTTGACACTCAGTTGATTTGTCTTACTAGCTTATATAATCAAGAATTATTGAATAAAATTTATATAGATAATATAATTGGTATGTTTCATAGCTGATATATATACACGGGATTCATTAAGTTTTTAAGTTTTCAGTTCTTCATTTGCTTCCATTTCCTCTTTAGTTCCCATATTTTCTTGCAGTGGTATTCTTTGATTAGAATAACAAACCGTCGTTAAGAATGCTAAACCTAAGGCTCCTGTTGAAGTGTAAAATATATTTCTAATGGAATCCATAATACACTTTATAACGATTTTTTTAACATCTTCAGGTAAACTTTCAATAAGACTTGGATTATTGAGCATTTCCATTAATGATGAAGTTTCAAGAGATTCAAAGATTGTTGGATTTTCTTTTATCTTATTAAGAAGTTTCTGCTTAACAGATGAATTGAAGATAACCTGTGATAAATCACTACCAACTGCACCACCAAGAGATCTAGAGAAATTGAATAATGCTGTAACAAGTATCATTGATCCTTCTTTCTTTGGTGCTTCTAATTGACATGACATCACTGCTGTTTGTAATAATAAACCAAAAGAAGCACCTGGAAGTATTAAATAACCAATCTTTTGTGGACTCTTTGAACTTTCACTGAATAAGGACATTGTACCATACCCAACAACACCAAATATTCCACCAATTATTGCATATGGCTTAATATACCTAGTGGTTTTCATTAAGATACCAACAGAGATTGACACTATGACTGTTGGGATAATGAAAGGGAAGAATTGAACACCCATTGATAATGGTGAAGCACCATGAACAATTTGGAAAAAAGCAGAGCTATAAACTATTAAA
Source organism: Petasospora americana (assembly GCA_003708795.3). Lineage (NCBI taxonomy): Eukaryota > Fungi > Ascomycota > Saccharomycetes > Phaffomycetales > Wickerhamomycetaceae > Petasospora > Petasospora americana. The sequence continues at coordinate 239,008 of PPOA03000016.1, forward strand.
CCCATAAATCCATAATAACAAAAGAACAAATTCATAACAGGGAACATAACTTTCTTAGTTTTAACAATTTCATATGGAATTATTTGATGTTTAGAATATTTGAAATTCCAAATACAAAAGATTACTAAAATCAACCCACCAAGGATAAGACATAATATAACAGCCACTGATTTCCAAGGGAATTCTTGACCACCAAATGTTAAGCCTAAAAGAAATATAACCAAACCAGAAGTCAGTAAAAAAGTCCCCATAAAATCAATTTGTTCTAGTTTTTCTTTTAACGTAAACGATGGAATCGGTGGATTAAACCAATATGTTAATGCAATAAATGCAATACCACCAAATGGTAAATTTATATAAAAACACCATCTCCAACTTACGTTCTCCGTTAATGCACCACCAATTATTGGACCAATCACAGACGAAATTGAAAATGAACAACCAAGTAAAGCATACGCCAATGGCCTTTTATTAATTGGGAACATCTCACCACCAACTACAAATACCAACGTCTCAATTCCAGCACCTCCAATACCTGCAAGTACTCTTCCACCAATAAGCGTATTCATATTTGGTGCTAAAGCACACAATAACGAACCAGCTTCAAACAAAATTATTGAAGCTGATAGTGCATATTTTCTACCAAATATAATCGAGAATCTACCCCAAGTTTGTGCGAATACTGCCATTGTTAACATATACCCAGAGGATATCCATCCAATTTTGTCGTACGCATTAAACTTTACACCAACTGTTTCAAAGATTGTAACCACAATAGTTTGATCCAATGCAATTAAAAATAACGTTATGAAACAAGCAGAAAATGACATTATTAAAGGCAAACCTGTCATATATTGATCAAAAACGGTAGTGCCATCACCGGCATTTGATTCAAAGAACTTATCTTCAAAATGCCTTTCCGTATCAGTTGTCATTGCAGTAGCTATGGTATAAAACACCTTCTGGAGGGGTGTAAGTGGGGTGTGAACTCAAGAATTACATTTAAATTCTACAATTCATATAGACTGTTAAATCCATCGTCTCTCATTTGATTGGTTCCTGCATTATAACAAATAATAATGCTGTTGTTCCCCTTGTTCTAATGAGAATGGGGTCATTTTCCCGGTAATATGCGAGTATCCCCGAGAGTTTAAAGTGCGTTTTTGTGATTACATAATCAGCCGCACGCTGATCGGTTCTAATCGCTTAAGGATTTCTTTTGTGGGTGTTCTGCAGAAAATTCTACGGGCAACGGATTTTGCGGACAGTAGACGGAGTTTGTATGCACAAGATCGATGGATTTAGTCCGTTTTTGGAGGTTGTGCTATTTTATGAAATCTATGAAATATGCGTTTGCCTCTGAAGGTCACCCCGGAGATGTTTTCAGATGAAACTATATAAAGACATGAAAAGAACCTCATTTTACTGCTACCACCTCTCCCTTTCTTTCTTCTCCCTATATATATTTACAGTATAAATATGACTGAGATCTTAAAAGCAAAGCCTGGTGATGGCTCAATGGAACAGAACAACAATAATGTTGAAGATATTGAGAAACAAGAAACAAAGAAAAAATTCACTGAGTCTAATGCCGGTGATGGTACTACTATTTTTGATCAGTACATGACAGGTTTACCATTATACCTTTGTTTTCTTTCTTTATTTGTTTGCCTGTTCCTTATCGGTTTGGATCAAACTATTATCTTTACACTCCTGGAGCAAGTTGGTGCAAAATTTAATGCTTATGAAAAGATTGGCTGGATCGCCTCTGGTTATATGCTTACTATGGCTGTGTTTGCACAAACTTGGGGTAAACTATCTATTGTATTTGGTAGAAAGTATTCCTTGTTGATTGCTATTGTTCTCTTTGAAGCAGGTTCATTGATGTCTGCTTTGTCACCAAATATGAACGTTCTTATCGGTAGTCGTATCCTTTCAGGTATTGGTGCCAGTGGTATCCAAGTTTTAGTGTTTATTGTTGGTACTGAAATGGTTCCAATTAATAAAAGACCATTGGCATTTGCATTCTTTGGTGTTTCATTCTCTATTTCAACCGTTTGTGGTCCATTGATTGGAGGTGCATTCACTGAACATGTCACTTGGAGATGGTGTTTCTATATCAATTTACCATTAGGTGGTGTTGCTTTTATTACATTGGCTACGCTATTCCATCCTCCAATCCCAAAATTCACTTGGAAAGAGAAGTTTAGACAGATCGATTACTTGGGGACCTTCTTATTGACATCTGGACTGGTTGTATTCTTATTAGGTTTGACATTTGGTGGTGAAGAGTTTGCATGGAATTCAGGTGCAGTCATCTCTTGCTTTATCCTTGGTGGTGTTGTGTTAATTTTATTTGGTGTTTGGAACTTCAAATATTCAAAAAATCAAATTATTCCAATACATATAATCAAAGTTGCTGCCGTCGATGCACCTGTCTTATCCTTGTTTTTTGCTTTCTTCAATTTTTTGGGATTCTGTATTTACATTTCAACTTATTTCCAAGTTGTTAAAGAGTATGATCCATTGAAAGCTGGTATTCATTTCTTTCCTATGATCATTCCAATGGTTCTGTCTAGTATCGGTTCAGGAATTTTCATGAGAAAGACAAGAATTATTAAACCTTTAGCGATAGCTGGTGGTTTGGTTGGTTGTGTTGGATTTGGTATTGCCAGTTTACTCGAAGTTGATTCAAATTCTTCGCAAATGATCGGTTATTTGATACTTCCAGGTATTTCTATGGGTATTATTTTACAAACTGGTATATTATCAGCTCAATTGAACTCTCCTACTATTGCAGGCTCCACGATTCTAACGACTGCATTGTTCAACTTTTCTCGTTCCTTAGGTGGTGCCATTGGTGGTGATCTTGCACAGGCTATCTTTAACTCAAGTATAAAAAATAAACTGAAAGATAAGATCGCTGAAAATTCTGAATTGTTCTCTGGATATTCAATGTCAGAGCTGTCCAAGATATTGAACAATCCAAGTCTATTACATACGCTCCCAGATGATGTTAAAGCCGTTGTTTTAAAGTGCATTATGGGATCCATTCACAACGTCTTTTACACCATTGCAGCTGTATCTTGTCTTACTTTTGCCTGTGTATTGTGTTTCTCCAATAAGAGGATCCCAAAGGAAGGAGAAATTCAGAAGAAAGAGGATCTTGAAATCGAGAATAAAGAAGTCTTGAACACAGAGAACAATGAGAGTACTGAGGACGGCTCTCTCGATGCTTCAAAGTAGGCATTATTTAGCCCCTAACTTGTAAATAGCTAAATTGATTAAGAAAAAAATTATGTAGTATATGAATATTTCGGAAAACAGTAATAATCAATTTTGCAGATATGTCCTATGCAGGAAGTAGCTTTTACCCAAGAGGCAATAAGAATTGAACCTTCAAGATATCGCTACAGGCCCCTTTCACAAACTGAGATTACCTCGTTCGAATTAAATTATCCAATACGATAACTTAATGCTCTATATAGAATAAAAAAGCTCTCTGGTGAAATGAAAGGCGTTGTATTACAATGTGCTATAGAATCTATCATCAACGCTTTTTGTCACATACACGTCAACACCTCATATGTAGAATTTATCTATATTTCCAAAAAAGAAGATAATTGAATATGAAAATGAAGATAAAAGAAAGAAGAAGAGAATAACAACAAATTTATGTCGTTATCAATGCAATTGTATTTTAAGTCCGAAAAGTCCTTAAGCTTCGGTGTCGGAGCGATAACTCCAAAATGACCAAGAACTATACCAAGATTTACACCCCTAATTCTTATAAAAGCTGTAATCATATTTTTTTCTTAATATGAATTCTTTCAAATCACTTGAATATCTCTGTATAAGTCAGAAATGCTTTTCTATACAATCTTAGCATCTGTCGTTGGTTTGTCTTATGGAACAGCTTCAGTTGAATCAACTTCCATTGGTTCTGTTGTTGTTACTCCATTAGACTATGACCTTTATGCAGATACAATTGATTATCAGTTGCTTAGATACAATGAAGATGGCTCAGTTTATTTCTATGATATGGATCATACACCATCAAACACTACAAAGACAGTGAAGGACGCTGCGATCTTAAGTGATGGTCAATTCAGAGTAGATGCCGATACTGAAGATTACTATCTGAATGTGGATGATTCCAGTGGTCTTATGACCGTGAGCACAGATGGTACCACTGCCGATGGTATATTTAATATTAAGTCAAAGACTTTATATTACAATTACCATTCAACTTTTATCGCATGTGAATTGAGTACCGGTAAGTACTCTCTTCTATGGAGAGAATCTGATGGATCCTGTGACGATTCTAATTGGCTTTTGGTCAAATTACAAACCTATGGATCTTCATCTGGTGTTGTAAGTGCATATTACCCTAATAACTACGAGACTGCTATCGCATCGACAGCTACAGAGAATACATACACAACCACTGCTTCATCCTCCTCCTCGTCATCATCATCTTCTTCATCTGATTCATCTGCTTCTTCCAATGGAGCTTCTAAAATCGGAGCTTTCGGTATTTTAGCATTCCTATTTCCATAATTAGAATTCAAAAGATGACAATAAATTAATAAAAGTATAAGTTTTTAGTATCACAGAAAGTAATAAAACAAGTAGAAAGTGAAAGTGAAAAATTGGAAAGCTCGATTTTTGGTTGTATATAAAGCGCGACTTTAACAGATCTATCTTTCATGACGTAGAACACACAACTCCAGTTTAACAGACATTAAAGGGACAAAGGTGAACGAGCAAGAAATGGCGAAGAAGAAAAAAAGTAAAAGTAAACAGAAGAAAGAGACAGTGCGACAGCCTTCTAGCGAAGAAACAGAAGAAATTGATACAACAGAAGGAATTGAGGAAGGTGAAGTCGAGGTGACTGAGGAGATTGAAGCAAATGATGATCTTCCTGATGAAGAGGAAGAAACAGTAACAGAGACCGAAGAACTCGGTGAAGTTGAAGAAGAGACGAAAGAGGAAGTCAATGAACAGACTGTCGAGATTGAAGATGATACTGGTCCATTGGCCGAGAGCAGTATACGGTCGACTGAAGAGAACTGTCAGATACAAGAGGAGTCAACAACTTCACAATTTGAAGAAGAAGTACCCACAGATCACGAAGAACCAGAGGCAGAAAAGCCTTTAGAGACAGCTGAAGAAGAACAAGAGCCTACAAAGTTGATATCAAGCACAAGTGGCCCATACACACTCTCGCCTCTCCAGCTTGATGTCCCACCATCATTGGGTCAAATCTCTTGCCTAAGCTATTATCAAGAGAACATCTACGTTGGAACGTCGTTAGGTTACATTCTAAGTTATACACCAATACCTAATGATACGGGTATAGAATATATCTTAACCTCACAGGTTCCATTCCATCAAACCCGTCAGTACCCCGTCGTACAGTTCTTACCTTTACACCAATTAAACATTCTCCTAGTTGTCTCAGGGTCCTTGTTACAATGCTTTGCATTACCAACACCGACACCGTTAGCGATAGGTCGAGTTAAAGACGTTGAAAGCATAGAATTGGACCTTAATGGTAAATCCAAGTCTGATGAGAATGGAGTCCACGTCGTTGTTATGACAAAGTCACAACTGCGTATAGTTAATGTCACCAAACAGGCTTTGAGATTAGTAAAAGACATTAAAGGAGGTGTGAAGTGTGGTAAAAGACGTGTTGAGAAGATGGTCATAGCAAACAATGCTGGACAATATGAGTTACTGGACCTTAGTAAAGAGCTGAATAACAAAACTTCACTATTCCCTATAAACACACTCGGAGAACATAGTGAGCAGCTAATGCCATTTGTTCAAGGAGTCGGAACAGATGAATTCTTATTGACGTGCGGAACTGGGAAATCAGACCCGGCAATGGGATTGGTTATCAATAACAAAGGTGACGTATCAAGAGGCACAATCCCAATGATAAATTATCCAGATGCCGTTACTACAAATGCAGGAGTTGTCATCACAGTGTCTGGATCTTCAATGATCATTTATTCATTAGAAGATCAAAGAGAAGTACAGAATTGGATCTACACAAAACCTGTAAAACTATGTGAAATCGATCCAATGAACGTTGACAGTGAACCTTTAATGAATTTGATCACTCTGAAATCAATATCAGGAGACAACGAGGAGAGAAATAACAAAGAGTTGAACTTTGCAAGAAAGATTTCACAGGTTCAATCATCCGTTATCTGTTATTGTGATGATTTCATTCAAAGACTTGTACCACAATCAAGACTCGAAAGACTCCAAAATGTCACCCGTCTGAGAACATTGGAGAAAGAGTTGGCATCCAGCCAAGCAACTACAGAGCTAACCGTCATTGAGGTTGAATATTTGCATTTACAGATATCTTTGAGGAGATTGTGTGAACAACGTTATGACGCTGCTATTGAAGGTTGGACAAATGGCTCATTAGACCCAAGAATACTCATATATGCGTTTAATTATGAAGTGTTTGGTGACATTTACATATTCAGTGGTCTAATACCATTGTTAGAACAACTGAAAGCAAAAATTAAGGAAACTGCATTTTTAACATTTTTTGAGATCTTCTTGGAACGATGGTTATCTAAACAATCAGTACAGAACTCAGATATCATCACTACATTGGAGACTACCATGGTTTTATATTACTTGGATGATCATAAAAAGTTGTTACAGATTTTAGAGAATGTCTCATTCGTTGATCTAATCCCGATCTTGGAATCAAACAAGAAATATCTTGCACTGGCTCACATCTACACCACAAATGACCCATTAAAGGCCATTGATATTCATAAAGACCTTGTTGATAATAATATCTCTGATTTAGGGTTCAACAGAGAGGACTCATTACATATCATTTGTGAATTAGCTAAGAAATGTGATGACGAAGTGAGAAGAGCAACAGGAATGTGGCTACTGAAGCATGATGGTAAATTGGCAATCAGCTTTATGAACTCTTCAAAACTTTCACTTCATTCTCTAAACTCTGGGGCAAATAGAACAGAGGAAGTTCAAAACTTCATGGACTCTACGGATGATGTCGCATTGAGGTATGATTATCTAAGTCAAGTGTTCGTCAGTATGGGCCAAGAGAAGATGAAATTAGGATTGAAGAAAGGGTTATACAAAAGTTTGCTAAAGAGACTTACAAAAACAGAAAAAGTTATGAGAGGTGTTTGATTATGAATGATTATGTATAAGTATAGGAAGAAAAATTATGATTACCCAGATTTAGAAATCTCTTCGTCCTTCGATACAGGATTCTCTTCAATGTCTGTAGCATCTTGAAGATCTTCCATATCTTGTTTAGTAGCCATCTTATGCTTCTCGGGTAGTCTCTCGGAAGAGTAAAAGAGTGCCATTAAAACAGCTAGGGCCATCACAGCACCGTTAACATAGTAGACATTTTGAATAGATTCCATAACACATCTTACAACAACTTTCTTTGTGGCAGATGGAAGTTCTGCAATGAGACTTGGATCGTTCAGCATAGTTGAAATTGAAGTACTAGTGAAGCCAACAAATAACTCTGGCAATTGAATTACTTTTGCTGTAATCTTATTTTTCACAGAGGAGTTGAAGATAACCTGTGCCAGGTCACTACCAATAGCACCACCGAGGGAACGACTTAGATTGAACAATGAAGTGGCCAAAATCATAGAACCTGCTTCCTTTGGAGCACCCAGTTGTGTTGCCATAAGACCAGTCTGTAATAGAATACCAAAAGACATTCCTGGAAGGATCAAATAACCAGTTTTCTGCGCCCTACCCGAGTTTTCATCTAATAATGCCATAGTTCCATAACCTACTGCTCCACAGACGGCACCAAAGATGGCGTATGGCTTGATATATCTTGTTTTCTCCATAAGAATTCCAAAAACAATAGAGACAATTACCACAGGGACAATGAAAGGGAAAAATTGAATACCCATTGATAAAGAGGATGAGTTAAATACAATTTGGAAGTAAGCTGAACTGTAAACAACCATTGCCATGAAAGAGAAAAAGTTGAAGAACATACAAAGAACTGGAAAAATTACACCTCTGGTCTTTATAATCAAAAGAGGGATAATTTGATTCTTGGAAAACTTAAAGTTCCAGATATTGAAAAGAATCAAGGTAACGCCACCAAGGACAAAGCAACAGATCACAGCAGCTGAGTTCCAAGCAAATGTGCTACCACCAAATGTCAATCCAAGCAAGAAAACGACAAGACCTGAGATAAATAGGAAGTAACCCACATAATCAACTTGTTCGAACTTCTGCTTCCAAGTGAACTTTGGAGCCGGTGGGTTAAACCATAGAACCAGAGAGACAAGAGCAGCTCCACCTAATGGTAAATTGATATAGAAGCACCATCTCCAAGTGACATGCTCAGTAAATGCACCACCAATGACTGGGCCGAGCACTGACGAGATAGAAGAAGCGACACCCAAGACTCCATAAGCGATAGGTCTCTTGTTAATTGGGAACATCTCACCGCCAATAATGAAGGATAGAGTCTCAATACCACCACCTCCAATACCAGCAAGAACACGTCCACCGATGAGAACATTCATATTAGGAGCCAATGCACACATCAAAGAGCCAGCTTCGAAAAGGACAATTGTGGTTATAAAAGAATATTTTCTCCCGAATGGGATAGATAGTTTCCCCCAAGCTTGGGCAAACACCGCCATAGTCAGCATATATCCCGACGTAATCCAACCAACGTTTTCATAGGCTTTGAATTGACTTCCTACGGTTTTCAATAAAGTGATCACAATTGTTTGGTCCAGACTGATGAGAAACATAGCGATAACACAGGATGAGAAGGACATCACTAGAGCCAATCCAGAGAGTTGTTGGTCAAAAACGGTAGAGCCATCACCAGCATTGGATTCAAAGAACTTTTCGTCAGTGTCCTGTTTCTCAAGATCGAACTGAACTGGTGTTGGTTGTCGAGATAGCTGTTCTGAGTCAGACATAATGTTTTTCCTAAGTTGAAGTATACTACGTCTCGATCGGTGAGCGATAAGAAACCAAGAGGGTGGTTTTCTCTCACTTTTAACTAAAATTTAACACAGCATTGAGGCAATTCCACAATGCGTGATATATGTCAGCAAAGAGATAACATATATCCATCGATCCTTCAATTTACTGTCAAAAGCTAACAGTTCAGTTTGCCACTCAAAGGAATATTAAGATTTGTACATAAACACCGAGTAACACCGAGAGCGAGCTGCCGGCAATACTCGCATTAATACAAAGACAAAACAGCCCTAAATTATTGCACTAGAAACTCCACAGACCCTCTCCTGTCTTCTCAGATTTATATAGGGGTAAAATATTACATCCTTGCTGATTATTAATTAGCCTCTTGTTCGAAGACAAAAGGGGTATACGGGGTATAAGGGGTATTCATGTGAGATGAAACTTTATATATGCATAAAAAATTCAATAATAGTGAACTTAAATAAAGCTTATTATTTTAATGGCTTGGAATGAGTGTGAAGTGTAGGGTAAAGGGGAGGATTAGGAGGTGGATCTTGTGATAGCTGAAAATGATGGCACTTTGGTTGCGATTGGCCGTCTCGGGGACTGCTCCAGGTATCTGGGCAATAGTCGGTTGTCCAGTTTCCTCTTTTCTGTGAATCTACAGGATCAGACTCGCTCTTGAAATATATAAAATTTATGCCATACATTCATTATGTTTTCCAGACTTCCATGCTCTTGAGAGAACTCTCGAAAAGAGAAATAAAATCTGAAGTGTCTTCGTCCTCTTCCCAAATCTCAGCGTCCTCTTCCCATTGTTCTAAAGGTGAAACATTTTTTTCGTCAACGGTTTCCCAGCCTTTAATAACAGCTTTCTCTTGTAATGATTTTAGATTGACCTTATAACCCATTTCTATCAATCTCTTATACCAAAGCTCACCTTGATCTTTATCCTTTCTTGCCAACCCTGCTAAAAGATTGAAATCTGGTACAACATCGTATTTCGCCATCAGCTCAGTGAACAGCAAAAATTTTGCGGACCCTGCTTCACATCCATGGTGGTAGAAAACATATGTAATGATTTGCTTATTCCATTTGGTAGGTTTAACAGTGTCAAGGAAAGTGGTCAACATATAAAGTGCAGTTGAAGGTTTACGTGCCTTTTGAATCACATTGAAAATGAAAAGTTCAAGGATCCCAGAATCTATGTGTTTAGTTGTTGGCTGTTGCTTAATATATCTCATATACCGGTCAAACAATAACACGTAGTTCTCCGTGTGTACGTCTCCTTGGTGATCCATTTGCGATAATACGGATCTATAGAGCTCAGTAATTGATTGGTGTGAAGGTTGTTGAGAACAATGGAAGTAGCTTTCCAAATTAGCAACGGCGACTTGATCTTTAAATGTATCAAGAGTCTCAACTTTTTTGTTATAGATAATACCAGGGATACCAAGATTGTTGATCAAGTCAAATGATTCTGGGTACACCGCAAGGAAATGTGCCAGTACGACTTTTCCGTCATTAGGGAATCTCAACCTTATAAACGATAAAAGTTCATTAGAGATCACAGCTTGGAACTTGGGGTCTGGGTTAGGGAACAGCACAGGTAACTGTCTCAGAAGCATAAGACCAGCTTCGTATTGCTTCTTCTTTCTCATCGAGGCCATTATAATAGTATAAAATCTTCCCGTTAATGGGACATTGTTCGTTTTCATTATATCAAGGATACCAAGAACAGATTGATAGTTCCACATACCAACGGCAACGTATCCAATCATCTCATAAAGCTCTGTAGTCTGTTTCTTAATATCAAAATCATCTTTGGCGGAGTTCTTCTCCATAGCAAATCTGGCAATGAGTAACTCCAAATACCTCGATGCCTGTACCTGATCACCCCTCTTGATATGACCAAGTAAGATCTGTCTGATCATCTTGCTTGAATAACTTGATATGAATTCAACCATTTGCTTCCGTTGTGATACAAAATCATCATTCTCAAAGATCGAAGAGCACTCATAGAGTGCCTTATCCATGGTAGAGCCGTTTCTGAGTCTATTATGCAGTGGTTGCAGCTGAGGGAGTGCAATGTCCATCTTGTAGTCTAGCATGATCTTATAAAGTTGATAGCTGTTTCCAGTCTTAATTGCAAGTTGGACAATAGCATTAAGAGCCTTACCACGGATCTTAATAGGAATTTTCGGGAACATAGACTTGTTCACAGTCTGACTCAACGTGATCGTAGATATACATTTTGCAAACGCTTCTTCAGGCTGCAACGTTTTGATCGTCAGAATGATCTCGCGTGATAGCAGATAATGGAGTTTCTTGAAGTTCTTTCCACAGAGGAGGAGCTCAGAGACGAATAATAACCTCTGGTCTAACTGTTCTTCGAGTTTCATACCTCTCTCTTGAACGTCCTTTAAGTGCTTTCGTACTGTGATGAGGTGCAACTTCTCTCCACTGGCTATGAGTTGGAGCTCATCTCGGGCTTTTTCAATGCATGTAGCTTCAGTAGGCATAACATTTGTTGTCATAAGCTGGTTCGTAACACTCACAAGGGGTTTATTTGTTCCCGACTGTCGTACCGTGGATGCAGGTTTCTTTATTGGTGAGACCGATGAGGGTGTCGGCACAAACTCCAAAGTAGCAGGACTTCTGCACTGTAAACTCGACTGGAGCCGCACAAAGTGCCGTGGTATTTCTCTCCTAAGGCCACTCATAGGTCCAATATATATATAATTCTGAAACTTGGGTAACAACTCAAAAGAAGTTTGTTCTAAAATTTCCCCATTATAACGTCCATAGTTTCCTCTGTCAATTTTCCACCCTTCAACAAAATCGCGAACCCGTTTGATTCGCCCAAACGTTAGGAAAAATGAGTATAAACCACCTGAAAACTACAATGGAAGGTCGAATTTAGGTCGTTACTTAAACTTTATATATAATATTAGCGCCTCAGAACACCATTTCTTGTAGGTTGTGGAGGTTGTCCATTGTCATACCTTCTGTGCTGACTGTGGCTCTGTACAAATCTTTGCACATTCTGTTGAGCTGCCATCTGTTGATGATGTTGCTGAGCCAATAGGAGGAAAGATTTGAAACCTCCAAAGCGCACAGAGTAGACAGAGTCACCAGAAGGACCAACTTGGATAATGTTCTCAGGGGAACCACTGTTGTTGTAGTTGTTGTTATAACGGTTTCCTCTATATCCACCACCACGACCGTTGTTACCATACAGAATACCATCTTTATCTTCCTGTTTCAGCACCGGAGAGTGTTTGATGTAACCAGTTAATATAATAGACTTACTAGTGGTCTTCTTAGGCATCTTATACTCTGCTTGTAAGAAGAGATTCGTTGGAATATCAGTGTACTGGTGCTCACCCTGCACTGGACAGTCAAGGACACTGTCGAATTCAAACGTTGGCAATGGGGAGACACGACCAGCAAGACTAGACTTGTGGAAATGGAAGTCAATAGCATGGACATCCTCGTCTTTATACAGCTTGGTGAACTTCTCGAAGTTTGCGTTGTGTTTAGAGATAACTAGGATTTCTTCTTTACGGACGTTACGAGATTTCTCTGCGTCTGTCAACTTTGGATATTGCGCACGGACAATTTCCAACAGTCTCTTTTCGTCAATGAAAGGAAGTAAAACAATAGCCTGCCATGGCATCTTTTTACCGTTCATATCGAGAGGGAATTCCTCTGGGTAGAAATCAATAATTGGAGATTCTGGTTCAGACATCAATGGTCTGAAGATTGGAGGCAATGTATGTCCAGATGCAGCCGGGAGAACAGCCATCAACTGCTCATAAGGTAAAAATGGTTCACCCTGAATGAAGTTTAAGGTCATATCCTTAAGATCCTGCTCTAGGAAATCAGAGGCAAATGGTGCATAATGGTACGGATAGAACCAGTTCCATGATGGACACCCTTGGTAATAATACAGTAAAGTCCAGGCGACACCTTCAATGTAATGCTCAACAACCTGTTTACGGAGTTCTGGGAGCTCAGAGTCTTCAACATGGAACTTGGTCTTGTAATATCTGTTCTTGTAGCCAGGTTCATATAATTTAATAGGATCATCACCGTCATCAATGTTAGAGCTGCTAGATTCAGAATCTGAACTTGTAGTAGACGAAATGTCTTCTGCCTTGCGTTTTTCAGGGACCAATGGACTAGTTTTAGTCTTTGAAGCTAATAACTGTTGTCTCAAAGCAGCAGCAGCGGAGATATTTGCCTTATTGGCAGTTTCGATAACTTCAGGCTTTACTTCGTCAATAGTTTCTCCGGCAGAGACCTTGTTTAGAACTTGTTGAGCTCCAGCATCACCCGAACCAGCTTTTGTGACTTCACTTCTCAGCTGGACAAGTTCACTGTTTGTCAAGTTAACTTTACCGACAGAGTTACCATCGACATCAAACAGTGGAATGTTGTCAACAGGTGTAAGAGTACCTTTATCAGCTTTACCTTTAGTAACATTACTAAGGAAATGGTTCTTAATAGTTTGGCTTTGCTCTTGAGCAGTTCTACGTCTCTTATCAAATCCATTTCTGCGTTGCTCCTTTGCATGTCTTGATCTAAAGATTTCATCTTCTCTCTGACCCAACTCCGCAAGCAAGATTTGGACATTCTCCAGATTCAAAGTACCATCACAGGTAATATATGTCTTTAGTCTTGGAAGCACTTGTTTCCATAGAGTCACAAGCAAGTCAATAGAACTGTCACGAACATCCAACGAAGGCAAATGTGGTAAGAAATCGTTACCACAGAAGAAACACATAAAGATCCAGTCATCAATGGCTCTCTCCAAGTCAAATTTGAACGATAGACGAGGGATATTAAGTTCGATTTCCAAGTATTCTCTTAACACGTTTATATTCAACCAAAGGAACGGCTTTTTAGCATCTTGTTCTTTCAAACGCTCCTTTTCTTCCGGTGTCATGTGAAGTTGATTTCTCAAACTCATTCTTTGGTCTTGAGCAAAGACATCTTCTCTCAAGACTCTGAAATGCGGTTCATGTGTAGCAAGACCCAAGAAGATCAAATCAGCATCAAGACCATAGATAGCATGTCTTGTATTTGGGTTGTATTCAACATCAGATCTTTGAGAACGGATAAAGTTCATAATTTTATGTTCACCTTCACCAGGAACAGTTGCATCAGAGATGACGACTTGCAAATCCTTCCAACCTGGGTCAGTAGCTAACTTATAAGCGGTCCAATATCTTAAACCCAATGCAAGTTTGTCCATAAATGGAGTACCTGGTGTAATTGCATTTGAATCCCAAGTCTTTTTCTTCTTTACAGATTCATCAATGACTTGACCAAAGCTCTGTGCCTCTTTTGCGATTCTCTCGGTTTCCTCATCTTTCAGTTTTGCCTCCTGGACACTCTTGAAACGTCTTGCACGCTGTTGATTCATCTTTGCTCTTGGAGCAACACCATCAACGGCAATCATCAAGATCTTACGAGGTCTTGCCATATCCAACACTCTGTCAGTGTACTCAAACACTGCCAGAAGCATCTCATCTTCATTCTCCGGGGCAGGTTTGTTCTCGGGATGGGAACAAGGATGGACGATACCATTCATATCCAAATACAAGTTATCCAACTCACCATTTATATTAGTGTTGGAGTACTGTGGAGGAACTAGAACACCATCAACAACTCTGGCCTCTTCCTCTAGCACCGGCGAGATGATCTTTGGGTACTTTCTAGAAAGCCAACGGAAAAGCGCTGGAACACCCATCTTCGGAAAAGATAGTTTTTGAACAGAGAGTGTCGATTCACAAACAAAACCAAAGGAGGTGATTAGTTCTAAAAGGGGGAAAAGCTTTATAAAGAGGATGAGACCGAGAGGCTAAGACAAAGATGAAAGAAATGGAAAAATTCGCGGTGGTTCGGGCAACACAGATATGTATCTTCTTACGCTACACTCATTTTTCTTGATATACTACAATTAGCACTGCTGATATTAAATCTTTCATTACGTCGTTATTTGAACTTTCTCTCATTTCTTTTAACTTCCAAGAGATCTTCCAATGGCATCAGTTCATCTACCAAATCGAACATTGACGATACATCAGTCACGAGTCTTTGTCTCTTGAGTAACAAGAGTAAGGATTTAGCATTGATTGTGTCCTTAGCCTTTGAATGCTCTGCATAGGCTTCCAGGTCATTTGCCATACCGTCGAAGAACTCAGATGATATTTGTGATAGTAAGAGTGAACACTCTTTCGCCAGTGGTTTCTTAGCACACGATTGAGCATATTTGAACACAGATTTAGATTGGAACGTCCTTGTAGGTTTTTTCTCCTGAACACGTCGTATCTTCTTTTGGTGTGTATGTGGAGGTGTTGGTGGCGTATGCACTTCTTGTGCTTTATGCTGGGTCTCTGAATCTGACATGAAGGGATCTGAGGCTAGATTTTGGGGCTCAATGGTGTCTTCAGGTTCTTGCTCAAGGTCATTCAAATCAGGCATCACTCCCTCTGGCATCACAATGTCCGAGAATAATGATGAACGAGGAATGATCTCCGAGAGTGGCTCTCTTGGTTCATCTCTATCAGCATCAGGCAAAAGGGAAGATGTCGTATGCTGCTGTCCTTGCTCTTCATCTTCTTCATAAGGCTCTCTGTTCTCCTGATCATATTCTTCAACAGGAACTCTGTTAAGATCCTCACCACCAAAGTCTTCAAACTCATATTCACGTTCGTCCTGATAGTCAGGCTGTATAACTTCCTGTGGCCGGTCTCGTACTAGAGCCCGAGATAGGTTTCTTAATATATTCTGTGGAGACACACTCTGTCTATGTCTTCTCGAAGCCACTAAATTAGCACTCACAATAGTCGCACGACGCCGTCTTGTTGGGGTCCTTACGGGGGTCTTTGATCTTGCCCTGTGTGGTGTATTAGCACGCGATCCCGCTCTTGACCCATTCCTCGAGCTTCCTCTTCCTTGCTATTATCACAAATTAGTAAGTTATCCTATAAGTAACAAAGCTAACGACTCACTCTCTCAGGCGTCTCCGACATCCTTTAACTGCTTTAAATAAACCAGATAATACAGAGACTTTTGTTTACATCTGTGAGTTTGTACTGTTTTCAGAAAATCAAATGCATTCGCGGGTTTTGTATCTTTCCAGCTTATTCTCTGCGTGATAACGGCCAAGTCTTACCAATAATAAGGTGAAATAGAAGAGTAATTAGTCAAATATAAGTTATAGCTACCAAATGATACAATTAAATTAATAACAATAATACAACACTACGTAAAGAGATGACTCGAGATATACGGGCTCTGACCTCGGAATTGGCCTAATTCGGCAACAATCGAGATGCACCAAAAGGTATAATTTTTGGTATGGGACCACACATGAAATTTTTAGCTTAATGCATACAAAAAGGAAGAGCTCATCTTCTTACGATATTTTATCCCCTTCAGTTAATTAAAGGCAAAAAAACTACAATGAGTAACTTGGATAACCCAGACGATTTAGATGACGGTCTTGAGTACGTCGTAGACTCTGAAGAGGAAGTTACTGCTGTGGAGATCCGTGAGGATGAGTCTGAAGATGAGGAAGTGTCACATGGGAAGACAATAGGGAGCCCCTTGAAAGATGCAAGCAACGCTAAGAAAAGGCGTAAAACAGATGATAAATTCAAAGAGAAGAAAAGAGTTAAAATGGAACAAGACATAGAGAAGAAGAAATCTACAGCAATGCGTGATTCACAAGATCTTGCAGAGTTCTTCACACAATTACTCGTGAAGAACAACAGCGATGCTACACAACTGGACTACTTCAAGAAGAGTGATTTTGTCGATGCTTCCAAATACAAATTGGAAAGAAACCTGGAGAACTTCAAAGATTTCACCGATAAGTATAACAAGGGTCTCACTATCATTGTTGCATTAAACAAGTTGAGAGTTGCTGAACTTTTCAAGTCATTAGGCCCAAAGTCCAAGGCTTTGAAAGTTGGAAAAGGCTATGAGTTCAAGATGAGGGATGATACAAAATATGTCATTGGAACTGCAGAGAGATTGGCTCGTTTAGATTTCGGTAAATCAGAGATTATGTCCATCATCTTAGATGCCACCTTCCAAGATACGAAGACACACAGTGTATTGGATGAGCCTAAGTTGACAGATCTTTTGAAAAAGTATACTGGTAAGAAGACGATACTTTATTAGATAGTAATATAAAAAATATAGACATATCTTTGTGTACTGTTCGAAGTGTTAACGTTATAGAGATACAAAGCACTGCCTATAAGCTGACTTTTCTGGAAATCAATTATCCTTTAAACCATAAGCAATACATCGACCAATACGGAGAATACCAAAAATGTATAATTAACTCACTCCTCAATGTTATATTTAGTACAAAATGCTTAATTAATGATCGCGGACCATTGAAAAAAAAGCATCAAGTTACTTGTTTACTTTTCGCCCAAAGCGGAAGTGTAATGGACTGCAGCACTCTCCTCATGGCGTCCTTTCATGGGGCTCAAAAAACACAAATTTAGCATCCAGAAGACTCAGTTGCACTCAAGAAGAATAAAGCAACAGTAGAGAGAGATATACAAAGAGCAGATGTCACACTCACCACAGACGAGCATCGTCTCCTCTACGACGTCGGACTTATTGCTCCAAAGTAAAGCTACGTCTACTTTCAAGAACATCGAACAAGAAGCCAAGCAAGACCGTAGTCGCCTGGAAGGCATGCTAGAAGCCTACAAGGGAAACAGCCCTGATGAATATGAAGACGAGGAGGAAATTATGTTGACACGGTCACATAGTCCAACTACAAACGAAGAGGACTATGAAGATGCGGATGATTTCATTGCCAACAGATCTGCCCCACACTCCAAGCAGAGTTCCATCTCAGCAGATGGGCACGAGAACACTATAAATATCACTGAGTCACCACAGAACACAGTGACACCACCGGGTAAGACCGTGAGATTGGATTCTACCTGCGTGGAGCATGCAGAACTCTCCAATGACAACTTTGCGTTTGAGAAGCCCCAAGCGTTGGCCAATGGACATGAATTGGAAGCAGTTTCATCTCCAAATTTCTACAGAAGATCCATGATCTCAGAGTATGCCGGTTCCATCCACGAGGCTGATCAAGTTATAGTCCCGGAGGAAGTCCAGATTATCGATAGACCTTCGATCGTGAAGATATCAAGAAACCCATCCAAGGTCTCGAGATTAACACACGGAAAGACCACTTCTGATGGCTCTTATACAAACAGTGGCGAGTCATCATACTCCGGTAAGGCATCTCAGTTTATGCCATCGGAAGATGTGGACTCATCAATTGTACAGGAAGCACAAACTGATGACAAGAACCATGCACATAGTGGCTCTACAGACACTTTTGACTTCGATGTTGGTCCTTTGAATACTAAAAAAGAAAACACCTTACAAGTCACTGAGAAGTCACATTTAACAGCAGTGGATCCAGCTATCCCACCAAGATCACCAAACAGACCAATGAGTGCCATTGGCTTGAAATCCCCAACCGATGACATTGTATCATTTGAGAAGGAGTCGAGACGTACGCAGTCCGAACAGATTGTAGGGATCGACGGGTTAGTGGATGAGATCAACACCTCTTTGAACATGGATGATGATGATGAAGAAGAAGAAGAAGAAGAGATTAGACAGAGAGATGTTTCCCAGCCACGTCCGTTACCACCACCACCTTTACCACAACACAGAGTGCAATCCAACGCCTCAGTGAGGGTACAGAGTGTTCATATTGAGGACCCTGTTCAGGACGATGGGTTCGTTACCGAGGATGACGAAGATAAGAATAAAAAGAAACAGAAGAAGAAATCCAAGAAACGCTTATCTACTTTCAAGAAGGGCCATTTCAACCATGACACATTAGTATCACTCTTACAAGCTACTGAGGGTACTATCATCGGGCAGGAGTTCCAAGGTATAGGCATGGAGCCACAAGACAAGCAGTTAGTCGAGAGATTGGTTGACTCCTTATCGAGATTAACAGCCGATATGATCCTTGATGGCGATAGAAGAGAGGAGAGCGTGAAAAGACTGAACAAGGCCATCAAAGCCCTTGAAGGTTTCTGATTATTCTATCTCGCTTTTTAGTGTTTTTTTATTGTTTCCCAGTCCATCGCTTATTTGTCTTTTGAATTAATGGAATATGACATTTTGTCTTTTGAATTAATGGAATATGACATTTGATTGTAGCAAATAAATAAAAAAATATCACTCTATGTTAATCTTTTCTACTTCTTTCACCTTTGGAGGTCTTTGCTTTTGTGCAACGATTTCATAAAGTCCAACTTCTGGATCTCTTTCTTGCAACTTCAAATCCAAATCTCTGATACTAGGGACTAGCTCATGATTCAAAGACCAACGTAGCTTATCAGTAAGGTAAGTGACAACCTCATCACAGTAACCCAACAGGGTAAGGTCAAACTCTGAGTGAGAAATATCATCTTTATTTATGAGAATCTGTGGAACATCGGGTGGAACCATATTGACAATGTTATTAACAGGAGCAACTTTAAGAGATGTACCAATGCAAATGACCAAATCACACTTGGCCACGTCCTCGTCCTGTGACTTATAAAACTCTTTAGGCAAATCTTCACCAAAGAAAACAATATTAGGCTTCATAACACCGAAGTCACCAACATCTTTATCGGATTCTCGCATCTTCGCATTACGTTTGCTTTCACAGTTAGGACATATTGGTAGCTGCTTTAATCTGATCATAGGAAAGATTTTGTGTCCCTCAATCTTCTTTTGACAGGTACGACAAGTAGCATAAGCAAAAGAGCCATGGCATTGGATGAACTCGTTCTCTGGCAATCCAGCAATTCCTTCCAGATTATCGATGTTTTGTGTATAGTTTCTTAGCAGCTTACCCTTTTCACTAAGAGTCTTGATGAACTGATGTGTAGGTGTCCATTTGTTCTCGGGTGGTAAGATCATGTATGCCACCTTATAGAACAGTTCTGGATCATTACGGAACGTGGCTAAATCGAACACCTCTTGGGGATCATGGGTGTATCCCTGGATCAGTGAGTATATACCAATGGATGATCTAAAGTCTGGGATACCCAAGGATGTGGAGATTCCAGCACCCGTGAGAACTATGATATTCTTTGCCTTTTCAATGGCCTTGAGTGCGACGTCAAGCTTTCCCATCTCTGGGATTCTTGAACGGGAGTACATGGCCTTATTCAGAGCCTTTTGCAGTAGCTTGATGTACTTTGACATGTGGGTATCACTCTCCAGATCGTCTTCCAAGCCCTTAGGACAGAACCCTAATAGCACCGTCAGGTTCAGTATATCCAGACTTACTGGGAGATCTGGCAAATGTGTGATCAAAAAATCATCCAACCCGTTTTTCTTCAGGTATCTCTTAGCCTCAGCACTAGCGGCTTTAGTAACCTTCGGCACAATCCATTTTTTGTTATCATCTTTACGCCATTGGTGTCTCAACTCAACAGCATTTTGCGGACTTCTGGAGTCGTTAGTCTTCGCAGACTTGGACGGAGGCTCGGTAGGATTCTCTAAAGGTCTCTTTTGCTCCATATCCCACCGTTATCTGGTACTTCTTTTGCTCTTTAACTACTACGAATACATTAAATGCTTGCAAAGTGCTAGCTTTTTCAGTTTTCGCGCTAACGCGCACTGTATCCAAACGGGCTGTTACCCGGCTTAGCTGGATGGGGATTTTTCACAGCACAAAGGGAAGAGTGAAAAGTTATACACTGCAATGAGTATATCTTACTGACACATCGCAAAAACCAAAAAAGCCATGTCTTCCAATAGAGCTGTACGTCTTCCGAAGCTTGAACGTCTTAGGGCCAAAAACCCAGTCGTTGAACAAGGTGTTTCGCCGTGTATTGTGCTTATGTCCTCTTTACTCAACTGTTGGTCGTCCAACGGTGAAGGTGCTCAACTCTGTGCTGCCTTGGAGAAGGACCTCAAAGTCTGTATGGAGACCAAGTCTAAGCGTGTCTCTTCAAGATCCTCCATCAACTACCACGCTGAGAGACTCTTCCCTCGTATTAGCGGTAAGCCACACGACTGATCGACTGATAATCGCTTTCATGTTACCCCCAAAAAAGGTTTGATAGAATTCAAGCACAACTGTACATATCAAATGATGACACTTCCTCAATTAATGACTTTATTATTTTCGAATTTATGGCCTCTACGTAGTATATACTTAAAACTTTTCATTTTATTCTCAAAAACTCAGATTCTATACTGCTGCAACTTGAAAGCTGGGGGTTGTGCCAATGCAGAAGCTGGTCTTTCAACGACCACCATCTGTCCATCATTCAATACCTCCGCAAACAAGATACCCTGATACTTTTGTGTCAATACAAATGCTCCGCTATCCGTTTTTTGCTTTTCTCTCTCCTGAACTGGCAGAACAGGCACGACCATATTTCCATCTTCACCGTCACTCATCATTTCATCATCATCATCACCGTTGGTGACGTCAGTGTTATGTCCAATAAGTAAAGCACCGTTGTGGGAACGCTTCTTGCCTTGTAACTTGGCCTTCTTCACAGGAACATTACGATCCATGTCAAAGTAACAGATCCAGGAGGCACCATAAACCCAAAGTTTAGTGTCAAAGAAACATCCCACAGCTGGATCAGCCAAAGATATATATTGTTGTGGTAAGAACTCAGAGTTTGACTTAGACCATGATGTCAAATGGCTGTCAGATAATGCAAATTCGTAGATCTTAGATTCAGTGGTCAAGACAATCATTGAATCACGAGATGAAGAGATTGTCAATTGAGTGATACCACTGGACAATCTAATAAACGGTGTTGACTCTTCTAAACTGGATTCTAAATCAATAGTATCGACAGCAGAACCACGAGATACAACCAGTGTAGAACGGTGCAATGCCAGTTGTGTAACGTTCTCAGCGTATGGTAACTTGGACTTAGAACGTGGTAATTCTGACAGAGTGTACTCAACTGGGTCAGAATCAGTGTCTTCTAACGACAATTTATAGATCTCATTTGTAGGAGTAGTTACAATGATATGCGTGTTACCATAGAATGCCAAATGAGAAGAGCCCAAAGCATTCAATGCAGGATAATCGACTTTGCGTACTGAGAGCTTGGAGGCATTCTTAGATCTTGGCTTTAACTGGAACAATTTAGTGGTGTTCAAACGTCCAACAGCAAGCATGGAACCGTCTTCAGAGATGGAACACGTTGTAATGTTATCTTCATCTGCCAATGTCAACTTGGAAACCAGTTCGAATGCCTCTGTCAACAATTCAACATCTTCATCTTCATCATCGCTAGAGTTATCAACGTCAATCTTTGACTTGAGAACAAGTCTCCAAATCTTCACTGTCTGATCTTGCCAGAGAGCAATGAGCTTTTCACGTTTGTTCAATGTAACAGTTGGCTTTTGTGGAATGATGCTGAGCTTACGGTATTGACCATCAGTGAAATTCTTAAGTCCACTGACGACAATACTCTTCTCAACACCACCAGAGACAAGGAAGTTGAAATTTTTAGACTCGTAAGATGCCATTGCACGAACATCGTTAGAGTGGAAGAGTCTATTGGAGACATTAAGCCACTTCTTTTGGCCCTGGTGGTCAATCTGTTGGAACTTAAAGATCTTACGATCAACACCAGCGGTGAAGACAGAGTCGTTGGTTAAATCAGTGGTCAATGTTAATACATCTGCCTCATGGACTTTGAAACTTTGTAAAAGAGTAGTATGCTGCAAATCCCAGAATTTGACAGATCCTGTAGAGTCACCAGAGACAACTTGGTTACGCTCAGCCAGATATAACACACTCCAAACCAACGTACTCTCGGTCTTACTCTTGTCAACTCTCATGGTAGCGAGTAAACGTCTGTCGTTGGAGTCCCACACTCTGATACGACCATCGGCACAACCACCAACAACTTTATCATCACCAGCCCAGCAGAGAGACAGAACACGGGCATCTTGTCTCTGCAAAAACGACTTATGCTCAACAGAGCCAACACCACCAGATATATCCAAGATGACAACGGTTCCGTCATCACAACCAATCGCCAATTTCTGCTGATCCGGGCTTGTGCTTATAGACCAAGCCACAGCAGCATTACAATCTGTTTCTTTCAAGACACGGCCAGTTCTTAAATCCCATTCAACGACAGAAGTTGTTCCACCGATACTGAACAAACGAGGTTCTTCACCCTCAACGGTGGACCATGCAAGTGCTTCGGTAGTACGATCTTTACTTCCTTGCAATGTCATTTCATGAAGCCATTTACCCTTTGGGTTCCAGAGTTCCACGTCTCCATTGTTACGTGCAACGGCAAGTCTAACATCAGATGGGGAGAACTTGCGTGTGGATTGATGAGAGAATGCAAGTGATGTAATTGTATGTGGTGTGTAGTCCACAAATCGGCAACGGTGAACGTTTCCTTGTGTCATTATGATTATGTAGAAAGGAAAGATAGGAAAAGACACACACGGGCAGAGATAGACAGACACAAACCTTTAGCCTATGACAAGTCTCTTTAAATTGTAAAAAATGAAGCTATCAATGGAAGGAAATCAAATTATTTGAAAGCTCATCGCAGGTCGAACAAAGTAAAGAAAAAAATTTGGGGGCCCAAATTCGAGGGCCACATAACCAAGCACATTGGCACGATACTAATGACAGGTTACCCGGATGGCAGCGGGAGGGGTTGGAAGCGCGGGAAAGTTCGCGAATGTTTTTGTTTACTTTTCGTGTTAAAGTGCATTTGTTTTTAAGTCAGGTCTACCCTTAGGCTGGCGGCTAATTATAAAGAGAATAGCAGAGAAAAGATGGCTGCTATAGCCAAGCAGGCACACAAGATGACACAGAAGCTCACAGAGCCTGAGCAGATCCACAAGGCGCTTGCGCAGGTGTTCCAGGACTCGCAGCAGTCTGTCAGTGGTCATCGTAAGCAAGTTCACATCCTCAAGGCGATCCAGCTTAGAGCAGAGCAGCTTGAGCACGAGGAGTCGTTCAACTACTACTTCTGCCAGCTGGTGAACAAGGTGCTTGTTCTCAAGCGCACAGAGTCCGTCGGCGACAGGATCGCCAAGCTTGTTGCATCGTTCGTGATGAGCTTGGAGAAGGACTACGCAACCGACACGGCGGCTGATGAGGAAGAGGACGAGGAAGAAGACGATAACGTATTCACGCGTTTTGTTAACTACTTTGTCAGCCACCTACTGCGCGGTATTGAAGCCAAGGATAAGAACGTCCGCTATCGTGTTGTCCAGTTCCTTGACCTGACAATGGGGGGACTCGGAGAGATCAATGACGAGATGTACGAGACCCTCATGTACCAGCTAGACAAGAGACTACACGACAAGGAGAGCAGCATCCGTATCAAGGCACTCAGGTGTATTGCTAGGTTCCAAGATACCGAAGAGGAGCAGACTGGAGAGGAAGAGGTTGATATGGCCACCGCCAAGTTGATCGCCGCTATCCAGAATGATCCAAGCCCAGAGGTTAGACGAGCCGCGTTGCTAAACATTTCAAAGACAAGCTTCACAAGACAGTATTTACTCGAGAGATCAAGGGACACGAACTCCACCAACAGAAGATTGGTTTACTCCCGTGTAATCAAGGAAATTGGAGACTTTAGAACAATCGACTCAAAACAGAGAGAGAAATTGCTCTTGTCCGGTTTGAAAGACCGTGAGGAGAGTGTCCAGAAGGCCTGCGTGAAGATGTTCGCACAAGACTGGCTCAACACCATTGATGGTGATTTGATTGAATTGCTAGAGCGCCTACATATAACCCAGTCAGAAGTTGCCGAGCTGGCCATGAAGAAGTTCTTTGACTATAGAAAGGATTTGACATCAAAGATCTCTTTCCCGTCAGAGATTTGGAACAAGCTTACACCAGAGATTTCCTTTTTGGCAAGGTCTTTCTATGAGCACTGCCTCGAGAACACGTTGAATGATGTGATTGACCAAAACTACCCCGAGTCTGCCGAGCTTGCAGAGCTATTGTCCAAGTATCTACAGGAAAGAAAGAAAGCAGAGAACTTAGATGATGCGGAGGATCTCGAGTTTTTGATTGAGCAGCTATTAAAGATTTCTGTTAACTATGATTTCAGTGACGAGATCGGAAGAAGAGCGATGCTACAGATCATCAGATCTGCATTGACCAATGACCGTTTAACTGGGAATCTCATTGATGCCTCGCTACAAGTGTTGCGCAAGTTGTCCATCAGCGAGAGAGATTTTTGCTCGATGGTTACTGAAATAATCACTGATATAAGCGACTCTGCTGAGGACGAAGAGGAGGAACTATCGAAACAAAAGATCACATTACATTGTCTATGTATATGTAAATCAATGTTGAAGCTCACAAACGATCCTCTCAAGGACAACATGTCGATCGACTCATTGATCGACACATTGATCAATCCTGCTGTGAGAAGCCAAGTCACAGAGATCAGAGAGCTTGGTACCGAAACCCTCGGGTTGTGCTGTTTATTGGACTTACAATTATCTATTTCACAGCTCTACTTGTTTGGTCTCTGTTTATCTCGTGGTCACGAGGAGCTTCGTGTCATTGCACTAAGGGCAATATTCGATATACTATCTGTACACAGTACTAAGGTACTAGACGTGGAAGATGGGGTAGACTCCCTGTCTTTCCATAAATTGCTTTACAGAACTTTGAAGAATGACAGCTTGCCAGATTTACAAGCTCTCTGTGCGGAGGGGTTGTGTAAGCTTTACTTAGCAGATATTTTGACGGATGATGAATTGTTTGAGACTTTGGTGTTGACCTATTATAACCCAGACAATTCTGCAAATCAGAGTTTATTACAGGCATTTGCATTCTGTCTACCAGTTTACTGCTTTTCCCATACTTCTCACCAGCAGAAGATGAGCACCATTGCATGTGATGCCTTCACAAGGCTGTATAATGCACACGCAGAAGAAGACGACAAAGATACAGTGATGGTGTCACCACAGACAATATTGAACCAGATTGTGCACTGGACAGACCCATCCAATGTGGTCAATACTGAATCCGAAGACGTCGCAAAGTCTGAGAGTCATGTTAACTTAGCCATCGAGTTGTTGAACTCTTTCCCAGATATAATATCTAGGAAGTACAGAAAGTTGGTATTGTCGACCTTACCGAAGCTTTACATTGGTGATTCTGTAGAGTACGACTCGTTGAGAAAGTTGATGACTGCAATTGACCGTGCAGAGGAGTACGCAGAGGAGCAAGAGACTATTTCTAAGAATGCCTTTAGAAAGTTCTCCAATAAAATCGTGGACTTGCTTGAAGCTGCCGAGGAGAGAAAGAACGATGACCCTGCTATGAAAGAGTTCTCTGTCATTTTGGAGGAGAGTGAAGGTGATAGTGAAGCCGAAGAGCTCGACGAAGAGTTTGAAAAGGAAGAAAGCCGTATCATCGATGTGGTCGAACAAGAAGACGCCTCCTTACAGGATGTCGAGCACGAAGGTGACTTCCTCAATGGCTTGGGTGATGATAAGATTGCGGAGGTGCCCGAAGTTGAGGAATCCTTTGCATCGGCAGTTGAAGTACGGGCAGAGAGTCCAGTGGACAGTGATGGTGATCTCTCTATGGAATGAATGATAATGGTTTTAGCCTACAAAAACAAAATTGGACATATTAACAGTATATTTTTTGAATGTATAAATGTAGAAAGCAAATTTGTGACGACAAAGCTATCGATCGAAATGAAAAATAAAAGCTCTAACTGAAAAAAAAGAAACCCCAAGATTAATTAGAAACATGCGAAAAAAAGTAATGTACACCTCGTATATAGTTCATGTGTTGAAATCATGGAATACATGCAGTAGTTGAGTTTATGCTTGACGCTAAAACATTAAAAAAGAAACCCACCCAATTATTATTTACTTAGTTTTTTGTGAAGTGATATTTGATGTATGTGTTTGTTGTGGTTAGTTCAATGGCTTTCTAACAACGAAGAGCATCATTGGGGTGAATAATTTCTGTCTACCACCTTCAACAAGACCGACAGCAGCCTCCTCCAAGGCCAATGTAACCTTTTGGGAGCCAGCTGGAGCCACACCGATGGCCTCCAAAGCACCGACCATGGCAGTTGTGAACTTTCTACCGAAGGCAGAAGTTCTAATGAAAGTACCAACGTCGTAAAGAGTCTGAACGAATCTCCACTCACCAGTCAATGGGTAGTACCATGGGATCTCATCACCCATCTCGGCCAAATCTTGTTCAAACTCGATTTCGAAACCAACATTCTTCAAAGCCTGTCTAGCGACGTCGACGGTGTACATCTTTGGAATACCATCACCGATCTCAATCTCGTATGCAATCTTTCTGTGAGCCTCATTGGTCTCATCGTAGGCATCGGTCATGACCCACTCGTAGACACCGAAAACACCACCTGGCTTCAAGACCTTGTAGATCTCACCATAGACACCCTCGAGGACTGGAGCGTGAACAGTGGCCTCAATTGCGTATACGGCATCGAAACTCTCTGGCTCAAAGTCCATGTGCATGAAGTCACCCTTAACAAAGCTGAGCTTGTCAGATAAACCGGCCTTCTTAGCGTACCAGTTGGCCTTCTCGATCTGGTAATCGTTGTTGTTCAAACCAACAACGTTACAGTTTGTGAATCTAGAGATCTGGCGAGCTGGGCCACCAACACCACAACCAACATCAAGGACGTTCCAGCCGTCCTGGATACCAATCTTGGAGGCAAGGTAATGCTCGTGACGGGCAGTTGCTTGGGCAAATGGCTCACCCTTGTAGTATCTAGAGAAGTGGAATGAAGTACCCCAACCGTACTCGTAGAAGTCAGTGACAACGTTATAGTACGAGTGTGTGCTCTGGTTGTAGTCCTCAAGACGTCTCTGTTCGGCCTCAGCGTCAGTCTTACCATCCCAGTGCTTGAGGTAGTCGTCGACGGCTGCTTTCTGAGCAGCCTTGTTCTTAGAAAGAATGGCACCGAGACCAGACTTTGAACCGGCATCGGCACCGTGAAGGGCTTTTGAGAAGTCGGCCTGCTTTTGCTTAATGTCAGCCATTGTATCTAGTTGTTGAAACTTTTTAATTCTAGAAGAATTGGAAAAGAAAAGGGGTAATGGGAAAAGGTGTGCGGAAGATTTGGAGGGACTTTTTTTCATGTTGACGTTTACCACCGCGTCGACTTTGTTCTATCGTTTAACGGCAAAACGCGTAAAGGGCTCTAAACGAGAGATGCCACGCCCTAAACGATTTTAAACGACGCTCGCTAAACGAGACGAGATCGATCTCTTTTGTGTAACCCCGTATTTTCTTTTGTGTAACCGCCACAAAACAAGAACAGCTTCGTATAGATAATTACAGATTACGGCTTGTATTTTGTTGTAAATAGGGGTTCATTTAACGTTCATCTGAGGTACTACACGAGCACCTTGGAACCAGATTCTAGCAGCAGCACCTGACCCAATCAGGGTTTTCACCATTGGCCGGTCTTTTGCGTCGCCTTTGCCTTCTTGAGCCCTCTCCTCTGGGTTTGGATCGTATTTCTTAACTGTACCGAATTGCTCCTTCACCAGCTCATAATGCTCTTCAGAGAGCCTCCAAACTTCAAACATTTGATAGTATAAACCATCCTTTTGATCGTAGTGGTATTTTCTAAAATAGTTCAAGTGTCTTTCGATTTCATTCTTACAAGCGTTTCTTGTAGATTCTGGGGCTTTATCACCAATAACCAACAGATAATCAGCCAACCCTTCAACCAGCAGTTGCACAAAGTAGGAGGGGTCTCTCCAGAAACGTCTGCCAGACTCGACCCAATCACGACAAAAGATCGATTTGTTTCTGTTTGTAGCAGCAGCAGCTAATTCATTAGCATGGTGCAACCATTGCTCATCATGGGTGAATTCATACAACAAAGTACATGCACTCAATGCGGTTCCTGTGTTGTAAGTCCATTTCATGCCATTAGGACCATCGGCATTTTTATCAATACCATCCAACACGGTATATTCCTTCTTGTCAAGCAACTTATCCATCAACCAGGTCATACACTTTGCAGCAAAGCTGATATAACTCTGAGCTTCATTAGGAATGAATTTGGCCAATCTTAAACATGCGAGCGCAGTCTCATTGGTGGAGATTGCACTGATATAAGGCTTATCTCTATGCCATAAAACACCTCCTTGGACTTTAGCACGTTGGTCGTTGTTCCAGCCACCAATAAGATATCTCACCAATTCACGACCACGATCGAGGTACTGCTTATTGCGGGTCACTTCGTAAGCTGTGATCAACGCACTTGCAACCTGAGCATCATCATCATAGTAAATATCCCGGTTACCGTTGAAGTTCTCTACTGCGCAATACCCATATTCAGTAGGAGATCTATAACGATAAAGAGCTTGCATAACTGGTTCAATTAATGGCCCCAGTTCATCTGGATAGATACGAGCACCATCCACAATTGCTTGGGCAGCAACTGCAACGGACCATACGTTAAATTTGTTTTCATCTCCATACGTACCCGAGCATCTGGGACGTGGAGAAATGAACGTTCCTTTTTCAGGGTTCCAAAATTGACCCCAAAAGTTTCGAACAACGTTATAACCTTCGAGAGAGGGGTTTGTAACAGGTGGGTTTTGTATCATCTGTTAACTAAATGACTTGTAGTTTAAAGAATGTAATATTGTAGGATTTTACTTGAGTGAACAATTCCAAAGAATATCTACAATATTTTGTATTATTCAATATAGCAACCGTTCTAAAAGTAGAGTTTATGTGTCTTATTTATAGACACTTGCGCAAGTCATGAAATTTGTCAATGACACGCATGCTAGTTTTGGCACAAAAAAGCGTGTCTCGCAAATCGCAACTCCGACGACAAATCCCGTCAAGCTAAATATGCATCTGTTTATAACCCAAACTCAAAAACAGCAAACAAAACACAAGACAAAAGAAATATACGCTATTAAGACAAACAATGTCCGAGAATAGAGACTCAGAGATTAAGACATTAAAAGGAACACTTGAAATTCTTAAAGGAGTTAACCGTATAACTAAGAATCTCTCACGAGATCTCGAGATCGCTGCTAATAATCATGGAGTCATACAGGGCTCTATAAAAAAACTCGAGAAGACAACAAAGACAATCGATTAGCGTTCTATACAATTTTACTCATAACGTCTTGATCTTCGAATCCGTCATCCATCCATAATTCACCAACTCGGATAACAACTCCTGTACATACAACAGACGCTAAAAAGACCTTATCAAACCAATTATCAACTATGACCATATCCAACCCTGTTGTAAGCATTAGCTCACTAAGCTTGGACTCTGTCGTTGTTGTTAAGTTTGACTTCAAGATTGTAATTGTTGCTAGAGCGTAGATACCCATCAACTCTGAGACGACAAGGTTCTTAACAACACTCACAGATGTTTGTTTTTTGTTCTTTTCAGACGAGGAATCCAATTTACTCAAATCAATGGGTAGGAATCTATACAAATGAGTCAATGTCATGAAAACTCCATTGAAAGAGCAAATGAATAGTACACCTGAGATGACGAAACTGAGTTGATTGATTAATACTTCTTCATCATCAACGGGATAAAAAATCTCCAAGACATGGGAAAGTGTCAAAACCAGAGGGTCAGATTTTGATGTTTTAATGTCATTCGATCTAATAAATTGCATAATATGTAATATGGAGACTTGTAGAATCTTAAAGACACAATAGAATGATATAACCTTGGATACAATGTACTTTATCCTTTGGTGATATGCTGGGGCACCCGCAAAGTTTGCAACATCCTTCGCTTGCTGTGCTTTTAAAAGTTTGACATAGATGTCATTCTTTATCATTTTCAATGAATTTATCTCTGTCTTGAGTGTCTGGTTTTCTGTTGGTTCTCTTGAGAAGAATTGAAGAGATTGTAAGTCCATAAATGACCCTTTGGGTCTAGTATTCGTTCTTTGATTAATGGAGCCATTTGAATCTCTTTGTTTCAATTCCAGCTCTTTTGCACTGATCATATTATCTGTGTTTTGTAACGATTTCTCTAACGATTGAATTCTCTGCGAAGCCTCTTCAAATGAAACTTGTCTCTGTGGAGTCAATGGCTTATATAAGTAGTAATACACAGTTGAGAAGGAACCAACACCGTTAAGTATGGCCATCAGCGTAACTCCAATGATACTTATTCTTTGAGCATAGTATGACATAAACCCAGCCTCATCAACAACCGAAAGATCAGTCAAGTTGTATGACTTGGAGACAAAGACAAGCCATGTCAGAAATAATGATATGCTAGTTATAAGCTTTGTAGACTCATTGTCCAAGACATTTGACTTGAAAATCTTGTTCACCAAGAGGAAGCACATCAATGCCGGCTGGATGAAAACAAGACATAAGACAATTGTCAGAAGTAAGATGTTCCAAAATGTTAACTCGAGGGAATCGGTAACAAAGTCTCGATTCAATTCGATGAGGATGAATTCAATGATAATCACAGTTGATGTGATGGTAGCAGTGAATGAGACCCTAGCAACTTTCTTTATTTCGTCTATGTGCTTCTTGTTTGTATCATCATCTGCCTCTGCAATCAATTGAAGAATATTTGATGAAGAACTCGTTTGAAGAAGTGAAGGTATCGGGTTAGCTGCACTGTTCAAGTTCTCAAACAGCTTGATGATGTGGAACCACGTATGTTTATAAGTGTTATAAGCAATAAGCACCGACGTTAGCAGACATAGAACCAACGTGAGCATATCTTTGAATCAAATGCACAATGGGAAAACTTTCACTGTTTTATGAGTGTGTCAAAGCATGAGGGAAGCTTTGTTCTTTGTTACCCGCACAAGTGCAATTACGCGTAGAAAAAGTCAAAAACGTATGATCACGTGACTGGTCACGTGCCACGACAATTTATGTTTTTGTTATTTGTTTTTACATTTCCGAAAAGGGAATATATGCGCGATTCATATTAGCTTCTAGTTTTTTGCGAAAAACTGGTTCTGGAATAAGACCTACTAGGCAATCGCGCCAAATGCTATGAGTGTTGCTCAAACCGTAGCAATTTCATATTCCACATATCGACTTCGCCACTTTTGCGCTAGGCAGTGCAAAGCTATACATAAGACACAAATGACTTGAAGGCGCAAGCTCATATGACAAAAAGAATAAAATTTATCATAACCCATTTATACCTTTAACATATTAAAAGCAGAACCATTTTTTGTTTTCTTTTTCTCTCCAATTCACACAAGACAAATCAAGAAAACGACTGAGCACAAACCCCATTTTTTACCCGAACTCCTTAACTAAGAAATTTGCACGCGGGGACGACGGAGAACGAAAACACACGCCAAAAAAAAAACACACATATCAACATCGAAAATAGATCACACACAAGACAAACCAGATATCGGCAAAGCACACTGGCATAAATATTAAGCACGTAATTAATAAAGAGTCACATCTATGTCAGTTCACAGAACACATTCAGCACGTGACGGGCAACAAAGACAAGGAATGAACCGTCCATTCTCAACAAACAACCCGTTCCGTAACGCGTCCTATGATTCCAACATTGGCCATGGCGATGCTGGATTTAACAGCTGGGTTGAGCGCAATCAATCTCAAATGAGTTTCAGCTCCGACGACGAAGAAGGAGAGCTCTTTAAGCCAGAGAGACCAACAACACAAAGAACAAACAGCAACGAAGCGTAAGTATAATTACATTTTGCCATCCATTCCCCCCTATTCCCTTTTTCGCTTTGTTTTTTCTTAGAATATCTTATTTGTCATATTCTACACAACGCAATAGAACTTTTGATAAAAAACAGCAAAGATCACAAGACATATACGACAAGACACAAGATACAAGACAAGAAAAGAAAGAAATTGAAATTTGGCGCAAATTTGAAGTTACATTCTCGATTTGGTTTCATCGTTGTCTCACTGTGTCTCGTGGACCCTTATGCTGAAACCCCGCTGGTTGCGGGACACACAAACAGCAAGGGGAGACCAAGATTATCGCTGAAAGGCAGTCAAAATAACGGCAGGGATGCAAATCCGTGTCTTATTTATTTCATCGTGGAATTTTAGCATATTTTCGATAAGATACATAAGATAGATAAGACACAGAGAAAAGCCAACAGGGGGCAAAATAATACAGAGTATACTAACAACGAACTTTCAGAATGCCACCTCCACGCTCCACAGATCCATTTGCACAGCCTGTTTCCCGTTCTTCAACAGGCAGCAGAAGAGGCAACACCAACAACGATTTACCATCATACGCACGTAATACATCTAACGACGTTGATTACTACAACTCTGATGAAAAGTCTAGAAGACCGTCTGCACCAGCTGCTTTATCTACAAGAAACACTGGAGACCTACCACCTTCATACGAAGAAGCTGCTGGTCCTAAACAGGCCAGAAAGGATTATCCACGTGAAAAACAGACTTCTAACACTTCTTCTCAACAGTACATGGAGGAACACAAGACCAGGGTGAACCGTGAGTGGCCCGGCGAGAGCAAGACCACCTCTTCAAGACCACATCACTCATCTTCACGTTCTGGAACACATAGATCTGAACACAGATCTGAACACAGATCTGAGCACAGATCACGTCACCATTCAGAGTCATCAAGACATCGTGAGCACAGATCCGAGAGATCTGACCGTGACAGAAGAGAGCACAGAGAACGCAAAGAGCACAGATCTTCCACCTCTCGCTCTAAGAAGGATAAAGATGGTAAGCCAGCAAAGAATGTTGACACGATTGATAAACTTGATGTGACTGGTCTCTTCGGTGGTGCATTCCATCATGATGGTCCATTCGATGCTTGTACTCCACACAGAAATAAGGACCAAAAATCCGCTCCTGTGTTAGCCTTCCCTGCTGACGGTCCAAATAATTCTATCAGAGGTAACGGTCCAGTCAGTAAGGATGCCACTTTGCGATACATTCAGGGCCGTGAAGATGTTGAGGATGATCTTTACACAACTTCTGTGGCCACCCAATCATATGCTCGTGGTGCCAATGGATCCGACAGTACACTCGCTGCTGTTAAGAACGATGTTTCCATTACGGCATTTGATACAAATGCCAAATCTGCTCCTGTTCATGGACAGACCACTTTGGGACTAGGATCTTCCACATTCTTGGATGGTGCCCCAGCTGCTCAAAGTGCTATAAACGAACAAGCTGACAAACAAGCCATGGGAATCAACAGAAAGAAGTCCATCAGACTTAGACTCAAGGGAGAGACATACGTCCCTCCAGCATCACAAAATGCCAATATGCCAAGAAACGAACGTTCAAAGAGCACCGAAAGATTACAAGTTGAAAATGGTGGTAACTCATTGCTGAAGAGAGTTAAGAGTTTGAAAGTCGGAAGAAGCAGATCTTAAAAGAAGGAGCAAGAGAAGAAGTAAGAGAATGAAAAAAAGCTGTTTTCGTAGAGATCTTTGATACCATGTTTTGCTGATCTCCCATTGTAGGTTTTCAGCTTACTTTTATAATGTTTTATTTTATTTTTATACACAGAAAACTTCGCCCTGCAATTTATAGAATGCATCGTATTTTTATATATTTTTGTATGTACATGTTAAAGAGAAGGAGTCTTTAATACTTAACAGCTGGATCAGGCAAGTTCTTCTCAACGGACTCCCAGTCAACACTTCTCCACCACTGCTCCAAGTAAGCTGTCTTACCAAAGACACCGTAGTCTGTCAAGTAAGCCTTTGGAGATGCATCAAGACATAAAATAGGCGAGTACTCTGTGTTTCCAACCATCACTTGACGGGCTTTGAAGAAGGACATTACCGGTGATGAATGGCCCTTTGTCTGTTCTTCGTTACGTGGATCCTCTGATTCAAACTGTGTTAATTGACCAGAACGATCTTTGCCAAATGGTGTACCAGCATTATAGGTGTTAACAATGAAAAGGGCATCGTATTGTGTGTTTTTTGTGGTCAAAGCCTCTGGGGAAGTACGAGCAACGACCCATGTGAATCCATCACCGTTGATACTGTTAGCAGAGTTCAATAATAAAGTCTTAAACTCAATCAATGAACCAAAGTGTCTGTTGATAGCTCTCAAGAGCTCACCGTCTGGGGAGTTATCAATCTCAGCAGCCAAGTCCGGGGTAGATAATAATGACTTAACATCGTTGTGCTCTGGAATTGTAGTGATAGAGCCTCTAGCCTTACCCAAGATACTATAAGCAAAGTTAACATTGTGTAAGAGGGAAGCATAATCGTGGATATCCTTCTTTGTAGCACTGCGAGAGTGTTGAGAGATCAAAACATCAAGGTGATCTGTGAATCCTACTTGGTGCTTTGTGAGGGCGTCACCGAGCTTAGTAGAATATTCCTGGGTACGTGAATAATAAGCATTCTTTAAACCTTGAGATGAGAGAAGACCTGGAATACCGGACTCTTGAAATTGTCCAATGTTGGCCGGTTCTGGCACTGTGTAGCGTACAGGTTTCGATGACTGTGTAGACTGGAAACGACACAACGGTTTCACCAAGTTTCTTGTAGTTCTAAGCATTTTAAGGAGTAGAATTAATTACAATTAGCTTATAAAAACACAGTGAAAAGTTGATTTATTCTGTTGGCCAACTTTTTCTCGGGTCGCGCACTCATTCAAGGTTTTTTGTTAGTGCTGAGATTTACGCTATGGCGCTGGACTGGTATTTGGAACTTCTGAGTGTGCAAAGCCGGACAATGTCCTATTTTTATTAGCTAATTAGAATGTACGTCTGCTGAATACTACTTTTGTCGAGTGTTAAAGCTATAGAGTGAGTATTTGCTATACTTCCCTAGCGAACTCTACTGCTCGCATGCTAGTGCTCAGATCTACCTATATAAAAAAGACGAAACACCACAGCGCTCACAACCGTTTCCAAATACGGTAGTCCTTCCTAAAACGGACATTTTCCTTATCAGTTGTCCAATAATTGGACGTTTTTTTTTTTTTTTAAGAGGCTGCATTGGCTGTCTCCGATTAGAAAGAGTAATACAGCAATAAATTTGTACAAGTAATGAAATGTTGTGTTTGAAGCTGACCATCTATACCGAGCAATAGTGCTGATGTAATTAATATACAAAAACATCCTTAAAAACCAAGTAATGTAGCCAAAGCCTATGAAAACTGTCAATATCAAATGGATTTTTTTTTTTTTTTTTTTTTTTTTTTTTTTTTTTTTTTTTTTTTTTTTTTTTTTTTTTTTTTGAATTTCCATGTTATCTTTCTGTCTTGTAAAACTGGAATGATCTGCACGTTATCCCCAAATTTCAAATCAAGTTTGATCTTATACCCTACCTTGAAGTGTTCAAAGACCATGGAACTCCCTGATCAATTCAGCTTCTCCAAGAAGCCGATTGCTCCAAACGGGAAGAGGCTCTCTGTCATATCTGCCACTTTACCCGATTCCTCAAACGGCAAGAGGGCATCAACTTCTTCAAATGGCAGTAATCTATCTCGTACATCATCGTTAACAAACCAAATCCAACGCACTGGACGTACTTTTTCACACACAGAGAACCTAATAGAAGAGCTACCAACGGACAACCCACTCCTGAACTACGACGAACAAATCAGAGCACCGAAGTTTGTAATTGCTTCGAAGAAATCAGTTGAGGATATTGGAACTCAAAACTTTTCTATTGATGAAGATAACCAGCTTCACTCGTCATCGTCACCTTCGCCTCTGGAGGACTCCATCGTTGAAAAAAAACAATACCAGCCTGCTAAAGTTGCTTTAAACTCGTACGGTGCTTCACCAGCCCCTTCAACATCACAGACAAACTATACTTTATCACATTACATCACCACCATGAACGTCATTTCAAACCTGGAAACTCTAGAGACTTCGCCTCTATCATCAAAGAAGAACTCGGATGAATCGGTGATCATGCTCAGTAATAAGAAAATCCCGAGATTTGCAATGGCACCAGTTAAGCCAATGACCGATCCAAAGACACCAAACTATATACCATGTGTTCTACGTCCTTTAGACCAAATACCACAGCAGTCCGAGGCTCTTGAAGAGTCTACGATTGACACCTCGACGGATGTCTCGAGAGACCATTGGAAACCAAACGGTTCAAGCTCAAGCTGCTTTGACTGTGGCCGAGTCTTTTCACTGATGAATAGACGTCATCACTGTAGAAAGTGTGGTGAGATCTTCTGTGGACAGTGCCTTTTGTCAAAGGCAAAGCTAAATTATAATTGTGATTTTGATGTTAATGGTGTAATGTGTAAAGTGTGTTTCCAGTGTGGGAAGAGCTGGGGCTCTTATTTGGTTGAAAGCTTCAAAGTTGACATGATGCCAAATTTCAAAGGTAATAAGGAGAGAGCAAACGTTGAGCTAACACAAGCAAAGAGACAGAGAGAAATCTCAAACGTCCCTGCTGACTGGAGTTGGAGTTCTTTCTAGGTATATTTATAGGCTAAATGAGTGGGTGGTATGTATATGGCTGGTTCCATATGGACGTTTATATATAACTCGTTGATCGAGGGTTTTTGTTAAAATAAATATTATAAATAATTAAGAGTGTAAGAATGCAGCATTTGGATAGAAGTCAAGCAACGGATTCTCACCATTCTTTGTAGTTGTGGCATCGATATCACCCCACTGTCTCAAGAACTCGTCATGCTTAGAAGTCTCGATGAGCTTACCACATACCTGGACGTAGAGATCCCTGGCCTGATGGAAATCAGTTGCAAACATGATGTCAAAATAACCCTGCTGCACTAAATAAGTGCTAGCATTGATCATTTTGCCTTTCAGCATCGTTTGAACAACCGGTCCATTGAAGCCGTAGCCCTGTCCATCGAATGAATCGAAGTCCGAGAGCACTAAATGGTGTTCCGGGAAGTGCTGGTTCAAGACGGAGAACATCTTGAAGAGTCTTGTTGGTAAGAACTCTGAAACTGATAGATTATTATGGAATGGTGATAACCAGTTTTTCAATTTTTGAACGTTTTTAAAATCATTCAAGGGATGGACGCTTGAAGAAAGCGTCCTTTTACCAAGAATTGAGCTTAATCGGGACTCTCCAATGTTCACATACCCATCATTGCGAATCTCCAAGTAATCCTTGGTCCATTCGTCTAGTTCAGGTGTGAAAAACTGATGAAAGTCTCCCTTTTCATCAATTACAACATAGCCCTGGTGAACCTCTCCCGTGTCGATGTCATACTTCACAACGTCGTGCGATAAGTTATCCAGCACTTCCATACCTAAAACAAAACACGGCTCGGGAACTAATTGGTCCCAGTCCAAAATAGACTTGTTTATAACCTCTATCTTGTCGTCACCGTGCTTATCTTTCATCTTGTGTAGTAATTTCTGGATTTTTTGCTTCTCTGCTAGCGACTTAGAGATTTCAATGATTTTATACTGAATCCGTGAGTAAACGTCTGAATCGTTTTTCTTAATGTAGTCTAGTATATTACTCATTAGGGTACCGTTACCACCACCAATTTCGTAGATGATCAGATCTTTATAAGGATACAAATTCAGCTTGTAGTTCACCAGGAGATACCTTGCAATTGCCTCACCATAGAAGGGTTGAAACAGCTCTGTTGGAGTGTGCCATAGCTGCAAAGGCTTGTTTTCAAGTCCGTACCTCGAGTATTGCTGTAGCCAAGCAGCCATGAAATCTTCTGTTCCTTCAAGCTCTTCGTACTTAAAAGGCGACTCCGTCTGGAAGATCTCTGCTTGTGTAGGAAAATAGCCGTACTGAGGATTGTATAATGAATCTTCAATAAAATCCGAGGTTAGCATCTTCACTTTCGTTGGTCTTTCACTTCTCTTGGACAATCGCTTAGTATTGGTCAATGGGAAAGAGTCAAAGAACTCTTGCGGTCTCTGATTGTTCAGTGGATGGTTGGATAAAGCTGAGAACAGTGGAGTGAATGGAGATCCAGGAGTGAATACTTCATTATGAGGATATGAGTTTGATGGTAGCCTATAACTAAAAGTATTTGGTGTTACCGAATATTCGTAAGTCGTCGAATTGACCTTCGTCGATATCAAACGTCGTCCAATTGTAAGGCTACGACTTCTAAACATCTTGGTCCCGGCTTACTCTTTCTTCTTTATTTATGCTTTATATTTCAATCTCCAGCACACTTGTGGTCTCCCCCACCCCCACCATACAAAATTCAGATCCGACCAGTCTCCGCGAAGAC
This sequence comes from Petasospora americana, assembly GCA_003708795.3. Taxonomy (NCBI): domain Eukaryota; kingdom Fungi; phylum Ascomycota; class Saccharomycetes; order Phaffomycetales; family Wickerhamomycetaceae; genus Petasospora; species Petasospora americana. The sequence goes on from PPOA03000016.1 coordinate 278,231, forward strand.
GTTTTATACCGGGGGTCTCTGATTATGTAATCAATAACATAACATTATTCAATTAAAAAGACAATAAAAGACATAAATTAGTAAATTAGTAAATACAAAAAGATGGTTGATATACAGTGGTATTCAGGAATCAGACACCAGGAATGGAGTGCAGAAGTTCTCTCGATTTTTTCAAGTAGTCAACTGCATAACTTGTTGTGCAATCCTTACTTACTGCCAAAAGCCTTCCTTTATTATCAATATGAACACCATTGTATGTATCCAGATTGTCTGATAACATAGCAGGTGCCATTATATCAGCAAACTGTTCAGGATTTGGTGAAAACCAACCGAGGAAAGTTTCAATGATCCAAGAAAACCAGCCAGAACCAAGTAAGTTATTTCTTATGTCTGTCTTAACAAGACCCGGATAGATACCATAGAATTGTAGATTTGGGAATTTGTTAGCAGAGTCCAGTACTAAACATTCATTGGCTGCCACGGTATTCATATGAGTACTCATGAATGAATATTTCTCCTTGTCAGAGTTTAGATCATCAGGGGTACCAAGCTTGTTCTGACCTGGAAATCCCATAATGAAAACACGGGTACCACTCTTCAATTGTGAACCAATAGTGTCTAAAATGGCAACCCTGTTCAGAAAACTCACTGCAAAGTCCCTTTCTATGCCCTCATTGGTCTCTTCCCTACTGGTAGACGCAAATATACCGGTGGTGAATAAAACGATATCAAACTGTGAAGGGTTCAATGTCTTTGCAAAATTTATCGTAGATTTCATAGACGACAAATCAGCTGAAATGAATTTGATCTTGTCATTAGCTTCACCACGATAAGTACGTCCAACAACCGTAGCCTCACAGCCTTTGCTAACGAGCTTCTGGCAAATAGCCTTGCCCAACCCTCCTGTACCACCAATCGCGAGGATCTTCTTTCCTGTAAGGTCTCCCAATGGCTGATTAAAATAAACCATCTCAATTCGTTAGCTGATTGGCAGAAGAGAATTTAGAAATAGAAAAGGACAAGACAAGGGTTTTATAATGTCTGCCTCGCATTACTAAGCTTGGCGTGGAGATTGCTCTTTTTCATTTCTCGGTGCAACACACTTTTTTTACAGTTTTCCTACAACTCAATCAAATGCAAAATGAATGTTTTCTTATAATCCTAGCTAAGTAAATTCCCTTCTTTTTAGTGGTTTTTTCTGTTTTCATTGCTTATCTTATGTTAAAGAGTAGAATATCAAGTGATGACATCTGGGGTTTCTCTACCGAGGAATTGCTTGAAGCCCAAGAATTCAATGACAGATGCAATTTCATCTTTCAAGTACTCGGTGGTCTTCAACTGGTATGAACTCTCGTCATTTGAGTAACGCTCAACGTAGAGTCTCACGGTGGCACCTGACGATCCTGTACCGGAGAGTCTAACGACAAATCTTAAGCCATTTGATAGTTTAGCATAGAGACCTTGGTTCTTTGAGACTGAACCGTCCAAGTCGGTATAGGAGAAGTCACCACACTCTTTGAAAGCAACGTCTTTAGAGAACTCTTTACCTTCATAACCGGATTGGATAAATGAGCTAAACTTGCTAACGAGCTCATGAGCACCTTCAGATGAGACATTTTCAAAATCAAATCTTGTGAAGAAGATTCTACCATACTTAATCCAGAATTCGTCTTGGACTGCTTTAATAGAAACATCCTTACCAGGATTCAATTCAGAGTAAGCAGCTAAAACGTTCATCCAGGCAATAATGGCCCAAAGACCATCCTTCTCTCTAATGTGGTTAGAGCCTGTACCAAATGACTCTTCACCACAAATGGACAATTTCTTCGCATCAAACAATGCACAGAAGAATTTCCAGCCAGTAGGAACTTCATAACAGTTTAAGCCCTTGTCCTTTGCCACTAAATCCAAGGCAGCAGATGTTGGCATAGATCTTGCTAATCCATAAACTCCCTGTTTCTTGAAATATGGAATAAAAGATGCGTATTCTGCAATGATAGCAACCGAGTCACCAGGAGAGACAAAGGTACCTGCACCATAAATCATATTTCTGTCACCATCACCATCGGAAGCAGCACCAAAGGCGATATTCTCCTTATCAACTCTGGAGACTAAGGTGTGTGCGTATGTCAAATTTGGATCTGGGTGTAATCCACCGAAATCTGGCAATGGAACATAGTTTTGAATAGATGATAAAGGCAATCCCAACTCTTCAACAAAGATGGCCTTACCGTATGGACCAGTAATACCGTTCAATGCATCGAATAGAACTTTGAAACCCTTTGGTTCTTGTTCTTTGATGAATTTCTTAATCAACTCAAAATCAAAGATCTCTTTCATGAATTTAACATAATCGGCTGTTGGGTCAATGATCTCAACTGTTAAAGGACCATACTTGGACTCGCCAACCTTGCTCAATTCCACAGTTGGTAAATCGTTGATGATCTTGTATTCTTTTAAGTTCAATGATGACTCAAACATCTTGTTGGTGACACTCTCTGGGGCTGGACCACCGTTTGACAGGTTATATTTGATTCCCAAGTCATTCTCTGGACCACCAGGGTTGTGTGAGGCAGTCAAGATGATACCACCGGTTGGATCGTCTGGATGTGATCTGATGATATGTGACGTGGCAGGCGTTGACAGCAACCCTGACTGACCGATAATTAGCTTCTTAACTCCATTGGCAGCACCAATCTTAGCAATGAGCTGGATAACAACGTCGTTATAGAAACGACCGTCTCCACCAATCACAAGCGTGGCACCTTCTGAGCCTTCTGGAATCGAATCCATGATTGCCTGGATGAAGTTCTCAGTGTAATGGGGCTGCTGGAACACCTTAACCTTCTTTCTAAGGCCTGAGGTTCCAGGTTTTTGGTCATTGAAAGCAGTCGTAGGCACAGTTGTAATATCCATCATTGACACCTTTTGCTTAATAAAATTTGAATGGTTGGTGTGGGTGTGGGTGTGGTTGCTTTGTTCCTTTGTTGATATGAAAAATGATGTGATCGCTTGATCATTCGAGCCCCCCCCCCCCCCCCTCTCCAACCCGGAGATGATCACCCCGGGATAAAATTCGCTTCGATTCCCTCGCTTCGGGCCCCACTTTTTACGACGACCGCCGGGGCGAGGGGAAGAAATTTATAGGGCACAATGAAATCCCGGGAATCACCGGGTCTATGTGCCAAATAGCCTATAAAGTGCATCTTTGTTTACAATTTCTAGTAAAATTCCTTTTTATTGATTTTTTTTTTTATAAATAAATAATGAATATAAATAATTTAAGCGGTGACCTTTGCCATAGCATTAGCAAGGTATTCAACGTTACCAGAGTTGATTCCGGCAATGGAGAAACGACCATTTAAAGTTGCATAAATAGAATAATCATTCTTCAACTGCAAAATTTGATCTTTTGTTAACCCTGTGAATGCAAACATACCATTTTGCTGAATCAAATGATCCCATGACCTTGTGGAGTCGGTCTTCAACAGTAATTCATACAACTCTTGACGCATCAACTTAATACGTGACGCCATTTGTGTAACATCTTTCTGCCATTGAGTAAATATGTCTGGGTTTGATAGAACAATCTCAACTAACTTTGCACCGTGGATTGAAGGAGAAGAATAAATTGCTCTAATAGATCTTTTCATTTGTGAATCAACAATTTCACGAGTTTTTAAGTCCGGGGTGATAATAGATACAGAACCTATACGTTCACCGTATAATCCCATGTTCTTAGCAAATGATTGACAAACCATAGCAGTGACCAATTGGCCCTGATCAACCTTCTTAGTTATTAATTCCAACAGATATAAATCTTGGAACAAATCACCACTTTGGAACCCTTGGTAAGCTATGTCAACAATAGGGATCAAATTCTTCCTTGATAAAACTTCAACAATTTGTTGCCATTGTTCCCTTGTAGGGTCGACACCCGTTGGATTGTGACAACAAGCATGTAATAAGACACTTGAACCAGGTGTGGCATTGGATAAATCATCCAATAATTGCTCCATGTTCAAAGAATTTGTCTTTGGATCAAAGTAAGCGTATTGACGAGGTTCAATACCTGAATTTTCAAAGATATTTATATGATTAGACCATGTAGGGTTAGGCATATAGATCTTATTAGAATTATATGGTGACCATTTATGTAAGAATTCTGCACAAATTTTCAATGCACCAGTACCAGACAACGATTGTGCCATTGAGATACGGTCCTGTTCAATCAAGTCTGCACCGGTTTTGAAAGAGCCATAGAGAAACTTCTTCACTAATGAATTATAACTTTGGGAACCAATGATCGAAGTATACTCCTTGTTAGACTCATTATGATAAAGTACAGAAGATGCCATGTGAATTGAAGGTAATACGTATGGCTTACCATGGTCATCTCTATAGGCACCAACTGATAAATTCACTTTCAGTGGGTTATCGTCTTTATTGAACTCCTCGGTGATTCCCAAGATTGGATCTGCAGGGGCTAGCGGGATGTGGTCCCAAAACGATTTAGACGATTGAGCCAAACTGGCTTTGAACAGCGAAGAGTCAACGGTGGGCGTCACACGCTGCTTCGATAGTGAAGCTAGAAAGTTCTTATTTGCTGGTCTCATGATGTAAGGGGCAACCCTCTCTAAAAAAAAACACAAAATTCTCTATTTAAATTCTCTATTGTCACCCCTATAGTGTGTGTGAGCTTCCGTGAATTCGTTGTTGTTGTGTTGTGAATGGAAAGTGTCAAAAGAAGAGGGGGAGATGGTTCCCTTTATATGGAGTCTTCGGCAGAACAAAAGTGAGGGGATCGCGCTGAAAGAGGAGAAGGGGAGGGACGTGTGACCTTTTGATCGGAAGGATAAGAAGCGGAGACTTTGGATAAAGTCGGATGAAATCTTTTTCTTTGGAGTTTTATTAAATGATAATAAAATTATAACAAGAAAAATGAAATAAAAATGATTTTTGCTTGCAGTAATTGAATGATGTGAAAAGTGACACATTATTTTACTGGAAAATTTTCCGCGATGCGCAGCTTCTTTTTCTGATAAAGCCGCACCTTATAGAACAATGAGGGCAATAAGCTCTTGGAGTAAACTCTCTGGATAGGGTGAAGTTGAGGGTAGTGGTGTGTTATACTGCTATACCTAGTATTGGACATCTTTGGAAGTCTAAAATTGCGTCAGATGTATCACAAAGCTCCCCTTTTTCACCTATTTTCTCCCGTCCTACACAGTTCCTCAATCAGGGGGTAGCGTAACAAACAAGAGTGGCCTCGCTGGCGCAATCGGTAGCGCTTACGACTCTTAATCGTACGGTTGTGGGTTCGAGCCCCACGTGGGGCACTTCTTAATTTTTTTTATATTTTTTGTTATTCTATTTTTTTTACCACTAATGCTAACAAAAGCCCGAAATGTAATTCATCTACAGGGTGTTTGATAACTTAAAATTATGCTATATTCTATTTACACGTTTCATATATCATATATGTGTCATTCTTAGTCTTTTTTTTTATCTTTTTTCTTAGTTTGCCGTTGGCTCTGTAGGTGTCTTAGGATCCAAGTATTTCTCAAATGCATCGTTCTTCTCTTTGAAAGGTCTTGGTCCTAATAATTCAATCATATCGTTTCTCGTTAATACTTCCTTTTTCAATAACAACTGTGCAACTTTCTCCACATCGTCAGATTTCTCTGTTAATAAAGCACGACACTTCTCAGCACACTCATTAACAATTCTGTAAATCTCCTCATCAATCAAAGTACCAGTTTCCTCAGAGAATGGTTTAGTTAAGTCAGATTCATCTTTACGTTCAAATGCTAAAGGTCCAATCTTATCAGACATACCAAGCTTTGTAACCATGTTATATGCAATATTTGTGACTTTCTTGAAATCATCAGAAGCACCAGATGTAACACTATCGAAGTGCAACTCCTCAGAGATACGACCACCGAGTGCCATTGTCATACGATCAACCAATTGGTTGACACTTAGCAAATAGACATCAGGTGGCAAGTACTGGGCATAACCCAATGCACCTTGCCCTCTTGGGATAATAGAAACCTTAAGCAATGGATCAGCATGCTCCAAATACCAACCACAAATGGCATGTCCTGCCTCATGGTAAGCAACAACTTTCTTTTCCTGAGGTGATAGCAACTTGGATTTCTTCTCCAAACCAGCAATAACACGTTCAATGGCTTGTTCAAAGTGTGATAACGTTACAACTGTATCGTTGTGTCTAGCAGCAATCAAAGCAGCCTCGTTAACGACATTAGCAATATCGGCACCAGAGAATCCAGGGGTTAAAGCAGCCAATTTACCACTCAATTCAACGAATTCCGGACCATCCTTAGAGACATCCAATGTGATCTTCTTCAAATGAACCTGGTAGATCTCCTTTCTACCCTCCAATTCCGGTTTATCGATTTGAATATGTCTATCGAATCTTCCCGGTCTCAACAAGGCTTGATCAAGGACATCTGGTCTATTAGTACCAGCAAGGACAACAACATGGTCTGATGATTCAAATCCATCCATTTCAACAAGAAGCTGGTTCAGTGTAGTCTCACGCTCATCGTTGGCACCACTAAAGTTTCCCTTTGTTCTAGCCTTACCAATAGCATCAATTTCATCGACAAAGACAATAGCAGGGGCATTCTCACGTGCAGTCTTGAACAAATCACGAACACGGGAGGCACCAACACCGACAAACATCTCAACGAACTCGGATCCCGAAACAGAGTAGAATGGAACACCAGCCTCACCAGCAGTGGCCTTGGCCAATAATGTCTTACCGGTACCTGGTGGACCTGATAAAATGGCACCACGAGGAATCTTACCACCGAGCTTTTCATATTTCTCTGGGTTCTTTAAGAAGGAGACGAATTCCATAACCTCTTCCTTGGCCTCAAACATACCAGCTACATCGGAGAATTTAACCTTGACGTCTGTCTCCTGGTTGAATTTCTTGGCCTTGGATTTACCAACACCAAAGATTCCACCACCAGCACCACCAGCACCACCAGCAGATCTCTTTGTGATCCAGAATAAACCAGCAAGCATCAAGAGGGTTGGCATGAATTGGAACATAGTTCTCATGAAATGACCCTCCTGAACATAGTTAACAGGGACACGGAAGTCCTCAGATACGTTGTTCTCGTCTTGTGCCTGTTTGAGCTTACGTTCAAAGTTATCAATAGAACCAATGGAGAAGTAGTAATAAGAATCGTTGGATCCGCCCATGAACTGACGACCATTATCATTCAAAACGACACGTACCAATGACTTGTTGACCACGACAATCTTCTCAACGAGACCTTTGTCCAAGAACTTTGTACGGAACTCCTGGAAAGTGATCTCGTGAGGACTCTCTGATGAAGATGTGGAATAAATAATGTATGATACAGCAATAAGGAAAAGCAAGATCTCTAGTGGATCAATTCTAAATGCATAGATTCTGTTATTTGGATCACTTGTGTCTTTTACAAATCTCTTAGAGGTAGAGTTTAGGTCTTCTTCGGCTTTCTTCATCTTAGCCTCGTTCTGTTTCTTCCACTTCTCGAAGGACTCTTCATCGAACTTCTCCTTCTCCTTCTTCAAGTTCTCCTCCAACTCTCTCTGTTTCTCGGCCTCGGCCTTCTCAGCGTCAGATTTCTCTACGTCATCCTTTGGTTGCTCCTTAGATTGAAGAACTTCATCAAACACGGAAGGGCCAGATGTACTTTCTTGCAGCTTCAATTCTTCAGCTTTAGCGAATACCAAAAGGTCTTCTAATATCTTACGTTTCTTCATGAGCTCTGGAACTTCCTCCTTACCCTTGGTGGTCTCGACCAAAGCCTCAATGAATGGGGAAACTGAGGCACCATCTTTGATTAGCTCTACCAATTCCGCCTTGGTCTCCATGACATTGACTGAATCAGTCAAAATGACCTGTAGCAAAAGTTTACTCTTTCTATCAACCAATCGTGGGTCCTCCTTGCCTACACCAGCTGCATCTAACATCTTCTTGAACTTCGAGAAGTCAAAGAATCCATCTCTGTTGAATAGTGTAGTTGAAGGTGTACTGTGAAAGCTCCTCTTTAAAGGTCTGCTGTAATTCAGATAAACCGGTGACAATGCACTTGCCCGTGTAAGGACTGTAAGACGTCTCGTTCCATGAACTAAGAGACGAGATCTTAACATTCCTTCAAGTATAAATAGCGAGAAAAAGTTCCTTGAAAGTGAGCAAAAGTGGTGGGGTTTGGTGTCTCGACATTTGCCTCCCAAAAAGCGCTATTATAAAGAATTCGCGAAAGTCACGAAAACGTCCGAATTAGGAAGTTGGCTACTTTTCTACAGCATAAAATCTATCATAGAATACATTCAAACAACAGTTTTCTCATACTCTTGCTGTTCCAAGATGGCTTTCATGGTCTTTTCATCAACGCAGTCAGAAAATACTTCCAAGGAAACATCTTTTAGCCCCGTCTTTCTAGCCAAGCTCGGCATGCTCATGATAACATCATACTGAAGTTTCTTTCTCTTACCATTCTGTTCATTCTCATCCACTACTTTTCTGAGCTCCGTGTGACTTGGCTGAGTCAAGCTAGGTACAAACGTTGTCCCGGTGTATGGATCTCTCAAACCTCTTGCCAGGGCATATCTGTTCTGTAAAAGCAATGTATCCACTTCTCTAATTGCGTGGGCATGCTGTAACATCCAGTTCTCTTCACTAAGCAAGTTGTTCTGTTTCAATGCCTTCATAGACTTTAATTCCACTGGCTCGTAGACGGGTGTGGCAGCTGGGACGTGGCGTATTGGGCCTGTGTGGTAGACATTTGAAGCACCGTGCCATGCAACAAATTGGTCTTTGTTATAAGGCTTGCCCTTTGCTGGAACCTTGTCTTCTGGTTCTGCTAATTCACCTTCAACGACGTTACCTTCCGCACGTAGCTTCTTGGAATAGTAATCATCTGTAATATTACGACCACCAACAACGATCTTAGCACCAAACTCACGGAAAACAGAGCGGGCAGTGACAAGACCGATAACACGACCCTTATAAGAATGAGGAATGATATCCCTCTCAATCAGATCAAACTTCTCATCCTGATCAACAACGACCTTGAACAAGCTACGATGCTTCTGGAATAACAAATATGAATCACGGAATCCCATACAACGAGCAGGCTCCGTGGAGAGCATATACAGTCTATCACCTTTGCCCTTTACTGGGAAAGTTCTGACTCTGTATTGACGATCACCCAGCAGCTCACCGTCTTTGCTGATCTTAGTTTCACCTTCGTCATCCTCTGATGCATCATACTCATCGTTTAGGACCTGCAAGATACGACCACTCTCGGAACGTACGCTACCTTCAGGGGCATTAGCAGGTTTTCTACCCCTTCTGCCTTTGAGTCTTGGTGTGGATGTTCCAGAGTCGCTCTGGTGTCTCTTGGATGGATTTTCTTCTTCGTCCTGCTCTTCTTCCTCTTCCTCGAAGTCACGAGGAACCTCAGCAGGTTTGATCTTTGGAGGACGACCTCTCTTCCTTTTGACAGGTGGAGCTACAGCAATATCTTTCTCCTCTGCAGAGTAGTCTTCTTCTATCTCTTCCTCGTCTTCTGCTACTTCCTCATCATCGTCTTCGTCGTTCTCGTACTCTTCGTCCTCCTGTTCCTTGATGTCCACTGGGATCTCAACCTCTGGCTCCTCCTTCACCGACGCGTCGGGGCTCCCCAAGCTTCTGCGAGCTATCCAACCGAGGTTAATAAAACTGATAAAAACACATTGGGAGGATTATTCCAAATCAACTTACATCTTCTTACTGCAGGCTCTGGCATTTCTTTTTTCTTTTACCTTTTTGTTGATCTTCGATGTTTTCGTTGTTTCCCGCTTATTTACTTCGTTTTCGATATTTCTAAATTCTATTGTCACGCTTGGAAATGGCAGTCTTCGCTTGATTTTTTTTTTCACTGTACTCCGTTTAATCTTAAATCTCCAATTTTTGATTCGAAACACTTTATTGGGATAATATTTCTTATAAATGTTGCCTTTAAGAGTCCCAAGGACTTCAAGGGTTCTGAGATACCCGGTTCAAGCGGTGAGCAGAAGACATATCGCCATCACTCCAGAGCTTGAACACACAATATCGGCATCTCCAGAGTTACCAGTAGTCGTTATTGGAGGTGGCCATGCCGGTTGTGAAGCTGCCACCGGTGCAGCTCGTTCTGGTGCACATACCGTTCTGATTACACAAGACCTGGAGAAGATTGGAACTTGTTCGTGTAACCCATCGATGGGTGGTGTTGGTAAAGGTACACTCTTAAGAGAAGTCGATGCCCTTGATGGTGTCTCTCCAAAGATCGTCGATAAGGCCGGTGTGCAATTCAAGGTTCTCAATAGCTCCAGAGGCCCAGCTGTGTGGGGTCCAAGGGCACAGATTGACAGAAAGATTTATTTGAAGGAGATGCAGAACGCACTGAATAACTATGAGAACTTAGAACTGATGAAAGGACAAGTGAAGGATCTCATCATTGAAAACGTTAAGAACCATGAAGATGCAACCACTGTGGGAGTTGTTAGAGGTATTATACTTGATGATGGTCGTGTATTTAAGACATCAAGAGTCGTTATTACTACGGGTACTTTCCTAGGTGGTGAGATTCATATTGGGCTGACAGCTTACCCAGCTGGTCGTATTGGCGAGAAACCAACATATGGTATATCTGAAACACTCAGAGATGCCGGTTTCAAGCTGGGAAGACTTAAAACTGGTACACCACCAAGATTTTCATCCAAGACTATCAATTATGAAGGGTTGGAACAGCAGTTGGGAGATAACCCACCACAGACGATGTCATATATGAACGATAGGGTATCTATCGATGAGCAATTGAAATGCTATGGCACACGCACAACACCGGAATTACATGAACTTATACGTCAAAACTTGGATAAATCTATCCATATCAGAGAAACTGTACGTGGACCAAGATATTGTCCTTCATTGGAGTCAAAAGTGATAAGGTTCCCAGATAAGGAATCTCATAGAATTTGGTTAGAACCTGAAGGGCTAGATACAGACTTGGTTTACCCTAACGGTATCTCGATGACCATGCCTGAGGACATTCAGCAACAGTTGGTACGCATGATTCCAGGTTGTGAGAATGTTACTATGGTTCAACCAGGATATGGTGTTGAGTATGATTATGTTGATCCACGTCAATTGAGACAAACTTTAGAGACAAAGCTTGTTCAAGGTCTGTTTTTGGCTGGTCAAATTAATGGTACCACTGGATATGAAGAAGCTGCTGCACAAGGGTGTGTTGCTGGTATAAATGCTGGTTTGAGTTACATGAATAAGCCACAGTTGAAACTCTCAAGATCAGATGCATACATGGGTGTTTTGATTGATGATCTTATTACAAAGGGTGTTGATGAACCATACAGAATGTTCACCTCGAGATCCGAGTTCAGAATAAGTGTTAGATCTGATAATGCCGACTTGAGACTGACCGGAAAAGGTAGGGAACATGGCGTTGTTAAAGATGACAGATGGGAAAGATTCTCCTCTGATTTACAGAAAATGGAAGAGATCACAGAGAAAATGAAAGAGACATATTTGACAGCTCATAAATGGAGCTCTCTTTTGGGTATTAACGTTGGTGTTGACCATACTAAGAAATCTGCATATGACATGCTTAGATTCAATAATGTCACTGGAAGTATGGTGCTCGCATCTTTGGGATCACAGTATCAAGATATCCCAAACAGAATCCTTAACAAGATTGAAATCGACGGTAAGTATTCCCCATATGTACATAAGCAACGTGATTTCATTAAGGCGTTCCAAAGTGATGAGTCACTACTGCTACCACTGAAATTTGACTACTCAACACTACAATCATTGTCAAATGAATCCCGTGACGTTTTAAATAGGGTACAACCAGAGACAATTGGACAAGCAAGACGTATCCAAGGTGTCACTCCTGCTTCAGTCTTCGAGCTTTACCGTCTCGTTAAGTCGAGACAGACTGAGATCCAAGATGAAAGGGCTGTTGCATAACTTGTAAATAGAAAAAATGCTGAACTTTGAGTTTTAATAGAAAGTACGAGAAAGTGAAAAATTATAGAAAAGTGTTTACATTTTGCGTCCCTTACCAGGCTCTTTTTTTTTTTTTTTTTTTGATTTTGGGCGAAAACAAAACAAACCGAAATTTTTGGTGGCAGTAAAGGCAAACGGTGCTGAGAAGGGTTATATAAGAGCCAAACTTCGAAGATGGATTTACAGGCAGTTGCCTTTGTTTTGGATCAGTCACTCTCACCTGCGACTGCTAAGCAAGCAGAGCAGCAGCTCCGTGCACAGGAGAAACAGCAGGGTTTCCCGTTAACTCTTCTTCACGTTGTGGCATCGCAGAACCTGCCAACGTCCACGAGACTCGCTGGTGCCTTATTCTTCAAGAATTTTGTCAAGCGCCAATGGGTGGACGAAGATGGTAACTACTTGAACGGCGATGTTGATGCTATCAAATCTGAGATCATTCCGTTGATGATCACACTGCCAAACAATCTTCAAATTCAAATTGGTGAGGCTATCTCCATCATCGCAGACTCTGACTTCCCAGACCGTTGGCCAACACTCATTGATGATTTGGTTTCCAAGCTGAGTCAGGACGACATGGTGACAAACAAGGGTGTCCTTACAGTCGCACACTCCATCTTCAAGAGATGGAGACCATTGTTCAGATCGGATGCGCTGTTCATTGAGATCAAATTGGTCTTGGATAAGTTCCAGGTCCCATTCTTACAGTTGTTGCAGAGAGTCGACACCTTGATCGACCAAAGCTCTGGCAACAAGGCACAGCTGAATATCTTGATCGACGTGATGCTGCTTCTTATCAAGATCTACCACGATCTCAACTGTCAGGATATCCCTGAGTTCTTTGAAGATAACATGAACGCCGGTATGGGTATCATCCACAAGTACCTTGTCTATGACAACCCACTGCTGAGAGATGACGATGAGGAATCTGAGATTGATACTATCTCCAAGGTCAAATCTGATATCTCAGAGTTGATTCAATTATACACAACAAGATACGAAGACGTCTTTGAGCCGTTGATCCCACAGTTCATTCAATCGGTTTGGAACTTACTCACCACCATTGGTCTTCAACCAAAATATGACATCTTGGTCTCCAAGCTGCTGTCATTCCTCACCTGCATTGCTAAACTACCAAAACACTCAGAAATCTTCAATAACGAAGATGCTATGAAACAGATTACAGAGAGAATCATCATTCCAAACTTAACCGTTAGGGAGTCAGATGAAGAGCTATTTGAGGACGATCCAATTGAATACATTAGAAGGGACTTGGAGGGCTCTGACTCCGATACGAGAAGAAGAGCATCTATCGATTTCCTTAGAGAACTCAAGTTCAAGAATGAGCAATTGGTCACACAGGTCGTAATGAACTATATCACACACTACTTGGACCAGTACTCAAAGGACCCATCCCAGTGGAAGTTCAAGGACTTGGCGATCTACTTATTTACTGCATTGGCATCTAAGGGCTCTGTGTCTACTTCCGGTGTCTCCTCTACTAACATTTTGTTGGACGTTGTTGACTTCTTTGCTAAGAACATCGTCTCTGATTTGATGACCGACTCGATCCATCCAATCCTTAAAGTTGACGCTATCAAGTACATTTACACGTTCAGATCTCAGTTGACTAAACAACAGCTACTTGAATCTTTCCCAATCTTGAATAAGCATCTTCAAGCCTCTGAATACGTTCAGTACACATATGCATCTGTTACCATCGAGCGTATCCTATCCTTGAGAGGTGATGACAAGAAACTCATGTTTAACAAATCTGACTTGAGTCCATTCGTTCAAGAGTTATTGGCCAACCTGTTCCAGTTGATCTTGAAACACTCAAACACTCCAGAGAAGTTGGCAGAGAATGAATTCTTGATGAAGACTTTGATGAGAGTTATAATCATTGCAGAAGACTCCATCTCCTCTATTGCTTTAGAGCTAGTGAAGAACCTTTTGTCAATCACTGCTATTATCTCTAAGAACCCTTCAAATCCAAAGTTCTCTCATTACACATTTGAGTCTATCTCAGCTTTAATCAAGTTTAATTCTGCTGCACAAAACTGGACAGGGTTCATGACTTTGATCGTTCCTGCTTTCTTGGAACTTTTAGGTGCCGACGTTCAAGAGTTTGTCCCTTATACCTTTCAAATCCTTGCATTCTTACTTGAAGTCGCACCACAAGGCACACCACTGCCTGATTCATATAAGCAGTTGATCCAGCCATTACTCTCGCCTAGTGTTTGGGAGTTTAAAGGTAACATCCCAGCTGTTACCCGTTTATTGCAAGTAATCATCTCTACGGATTACTCTGGATTCTCTGACGTTACAGCTCTATTGGGTGTTTTCCAAAAGCTTATTGCATCTAAGTTGAATGAATATCACGGTTTCGATTTACTTGAGACGATTTTACTAAAATTCCCAGATGATAAAATTGGTGCATACACTAAAAATGTTGCCATTTTGTTGTTGCAAAGACTACAAAATTCTAGAACCGAGAAGTATGTCAAAAAGTTGATTTCATTTACATCTAAGCTCACTGTCATCAAATCGACTGACTATGCTATTGAGTTCTTCGATCAAGTTCAGCCTGGTATCTTCGGTTCTATCTTCGAGCAGTTCTTTGTTTCATCTATTCCAAACATTGGTAATTTGGGTGAGAAGAAGATCGTCACAGTCGGTCTGTCTAACTTAATCCAGTCACAGAAGTTCATTCAAGGCGATTACCAAAAGTTACTTGTTCCAACTGTTGAAATCTTATCTCGCTTAACCACTTCTGAATCTATCCGTAACGCAACTTCGGAGGCAGATGAGATAATGGAGCTGGAGATGGAAGAGGTTTCCTCGTTCGGCTCAAACTTCTCTCGTTTGGCTAACATCCCATCCAAATCGTTTGATCCAACTAACATGACATTGGAGCAGGGTAAGTTGTACTTTGTTTCGCAGTTGAACAAGTTGAATGAGCAAAGTGGTGGATCCTTCGTCAACCAATTGAAGTCGCAAATGAGTGCTGAAGGCGTTCAGAACCTGGCCAAACTGGGATTCTAGTCAGCTCGCCCCTGTCCCACTCACCCTTAATCTCAGTATAAAAGTACATAAGAAAACCGTTTCACATGTGTAGATCTCCCTTACTGTAATGTCCGAAATAGGCAATTGTCGTGTGCCAGAGCTACGCGAATGCAACTTTTCTGTCATTTTCCTTCGTGCATGCGTTTTGTGGCAAAACGCACCCCCTGGGAAATTCCACTTTTTTTAGTTTTCTTATCAATCACAACTTCTGATTTGAGTGGCAAACTCTGTAAAATTACTTTTGACTAAAGCATGTCACTGAAGAGAAGAATTATACCAATCAAAGATATCGTCGCTGACGGCACTGCCAATGGAGAAATCCACATCGGCAGGGTCACTTCCCGGGCTGGTGGCTCACGCATTGCTAGCCAAGCCAACTTGTACTTGAAGGACAGCACCGTGTCCAAAAAGCATGCTGTTATCAGAGTTGATATGTCAGGCTGTGTGGGCTCTCCAGCAAAGGCTAAGCTCACAGTTGAGGACCAGGACTCTCACCACGGCACCGTTGTCCGTGATGAGTGGCTTGAAGCTTTTGACGCGGTTCCTATTGAGCCAGGTGATTACATTGGCTTGGTGAGTCCTGGCTATGACTTGCTTTATTCCCGTTCAGGAGATCCGTCAATTGTGTCTTGTAAGGTTTTGTTAAAGTACGATGGAATTGACCGTGAGAACATCTACTTCAGTTTTCTCGACCGTGACGAGATTGCCTCTTTGAAGGTGAGCTACAATGAGAGCGTAAATGACGGCTATGATGACTTGTCCAGCTTCAACTCTGAAGACTATGATTTTAGTGAGCTGTACCAATCCCCTTCTCCTCCTTCTTTAGAGGAAGATGAGGAAGGAGATGATGATAAAGAAGTTTGTAATGAAGAGGAGGAGGAAGATGATGAAGAAGAAGGAGATGATGATGATGACGATGACGATGACGATGATGAAGGTAATAAAGAGGAAGCTAATGAAACTGGAAAAGCTGGAAATGATTCTGAGGCTTCTAAATATGACGCCACTAAAGGTTCTTCGCTCTATTCAAGCTTGAAAGATGACTATTCCTCTGATGAATCATTGCAAAGTGATGTTCTTAGTTGTTGTTGGGGCTGTGATCGTGATTCACATCCTCCGGTTTCTTCAGCCAAAAAAGGCTTAAAAACCTTTTCAGAATACCTTAAGAAAGAAGATGATGCTATTCTGGTTGATACTAGGCCACCTCCTAAAATAAAGTCGCTTACCATTCCAGCTTCAGGTAAGATTGTCAAATTGAAGAGCTCAAAGAGAAAAAACTCTGTAATCACTAAGAATGAAGCTTTAACTGGCCTTCTAGGCTTTGCAGTTGGTGTTACCATGGGCGCAGGTTTGACTTTTTCCACTTTAGCATCAATTGGCAAATCAATGGCTTGAGGCTATCTTCTAATATTCGGTTCTTCTCTACTTCTTTATTTTTTATACGTTTCTTTTTACTTTTATACGGATGGGAGGGTTTGGGTACATCACATGGTTATATGAGGCTGGTTGGTCTGGGTCTTGCTGTTTTTCTAACGTTTTTTTCCAATTATATATCTTTTTTTCTTTTATTTTCTTTATATTTTCAATCTATTGCTATTTCCTCCATCATTAACATAGCTTTCCACTATTAATCTTGGCCCTTTCCAGAGCCTGGCCCCGAGAAAGCTACCCCCACATCGGGTGCATATGTAACCATAGCAACAACAACAGCACGAAAGGGGAAATCCTGAACACCCGCACACCAGCCCCCCTCCCCCGAGACCCCGCGAGCCCACGAAAAAAAACCATCGAACGCGGGTGCGACTTCTATAACTGGCCCCATACTTATCGTTCTTCGAATACTCAAAACTGAACGAAAATAAAGAAGAAGATGTCGTTGGGCTCACAGCAGATTCCTTATTTTGGGAAGCAGTATTACAGCTCTCTGGAGCAAGGGTTCCAGGAGCTTGACCCACAGGGCCAGCCGCAGCACAGTGGAGCATCACTAAGCGAACACTCGCAACACACAGCGACCAACTACGAAGACTACGAGAATTATACGTTGAATCTCGGGTTCCAGGACTCCAATGGTCAGCATCAGCAGCAGCAGCAACAGCAACAGCAACAGCAGCAGCCGGGACAGCAGCCGGGACAGCAGCAGCAACAGTCAGAGAACGGTGCCCAGAGTAATGACATACAAAATAATGACAATAACGACCAGAACTATCAAGCACAGTCCTCACAGAGTGTGACGACCGTGCCGTCGAGCGAGGAGACACCATCGTCGGTCACGGTGGCCACGGTTGTTGAGGAGCCTGCAGAACAGCCATTCTACGTGAATGCTAAACAGTACCACCGTATCTTGAAAAGACGTATTGCCCGTGCTAAGCTAGAGGAATCCTTGAAAGTTGCTAGAGGCAGAAGACCATATCTCCATGAATCTCGTCACAAGCACGCTATGAGAAGACCCCGTGGACAGGGTGGAAGATTCTTGACTGCTGCTGAAATTGCTGAGAGGGAGCAACAAGAGAAGGAAAAGAAGGAACTTGAAGAACAGCAACAGCAGCAAGCCTTGCAGGAACAGCAAGGCGAGCTACGTTCGATCGAGACTGAAAGTCTCTAAAGATGGTAAATGCTTCGTCTTTGGTTTTTGGTCTCGTTTGGCTACAGTTATATAACACCCCTATCTCTACGGCCACAATCCTCACCTTAGCAAGCCCTCCCCAAGCTCTGAATTTATGAAGATTTATGTACTCCTAATGAGTGTTTTTTGTTACTGTTTTCTTTACTTCTGTTTTATGTCTTTGTTTCTTGTATATGCCAATTTGACGAATTTTCCGAATTTTCCTCAACAAAGTGAAGAAAAAGTTCACTTAAAAGAAAAGAAATAATTTAAGGAAAATTTCACTTATGAAAACTTTAGAATAATGCCCCCCTCTCTACACTTTTTTTTATCAATTCATGTTAAACGTTGTTATACCACCCCCGCGTAGGTAGTAGTCTACACTGAAAAAGTTTTTTACATAGTAAATAAATAATACATTCATAAAATTCCGTATGTATAACCTGTTATACACGTCAGTTAAAGCATTAAGTCCTCGTTATAACAATAGAACATTGTAAGTACCACCAAGAATTTGTGGTGATGAGAGGAAAATAGAAAGAATAAACCATAAAAGTCTCCGAAGTCAGAGATACCCAATTATAGAAAGAAAAACCCCAAAAAGCAAATTGAAAAAAATATTAGATACAATCGTAAGAAAGTCAGATGATCAGAAAACCAACACAGCAATCATAGAGATCAATGTGAAGATCCAGCCAGCAGACAATGATGAAGCAGAATCTTCATACACAGAAGCGGTACTTGTAGACTCAGCAGATGATGCAGTAGTAGTCAATGTAGTAGAGTTCAAGTTAGATGCAGAAATAGATGTCGATGTGACGGCTGTGGTAGCAGCAGCCTCGGCAGAAGCAGCCTCAGCAGAGGCAGAAGCAGAAGCGGTGGCAACAGTAGAGACAACAGATCCAGCAGCATTAGTAGAAACGGTGCTGTAGATGACAGCAGTCTCAGTAGTGGTTGAACCCTCAGCGTTGGTAGAGGTAATGTAGGTGACAGTACCTGTAGCAGTACCCTCAGAGAGTGTAACGGTAACAGTCTCGCCCTCAGTAACAGCAGCTGTGGTAGCAGCAGCCTCAGCAGAAGCAGCCTCAGCAGAAACGGTGGCAACAGTAGAGACAACAGATCCAGCAGCATTAGTAGAAACGGTGCTGTAGATGACAGCAGTCTCAGTAGTGGTTGAACCCTCAGCGTTGGTAGAGGTAATGTAGGTGACAGTACCTGTAGCAGTACCCTCAGAGAGTGTAACGGTAACAGTCTCGCCCTCAGTAACAGCAGCTGTGGTAGCAGCAGCCTCAGCAGAAGCAGCCTCAGCAGAAACGGTGGCAACAGTAGAGACAACAGATCCAGCAGCATTAGTAGAAACGGTGCTGTAGATGACAGCAGTCTCAGTAGTGGTTGAACCCTCAGCGTTGGTAGAGGTAATGTAGGTGACAGTACCTGTAGCAGTACCCTCAGAGAGTGTAACGGTAACGGTCTCGCCCTCAGTAACAGCAGCTGTGGTAGTAGCAGCTTCAGTTTCTGCTACTGCTGTTGTGGTAGCACCAGCAGCGTAAGTAACAGTTGAGGTCAATGGACAGTAAGTGGTGTACTCGGTAACAACACCCTCAACTGTGGATGTGACAACAGTGACACCGGTAGTAACAGCAGCCTCAGAACACTCACCCTCAGCACATGAAGTAACAGTAATAACTGTAGTACTAGCAGCAGTCTCAACAGCTACAGTAGCAGTGACACTAGCAGTAGTCTCAGCAGCTTCAGTAACAGTGGAGCTCAATGGGCAGTAAGTGGTGTACTCGGTAACAACACCCTCAACTGTGGATGTGACAACAGTGACACCGGTAGTAACAGCAGCCTCAGAACACTCACCCTCAGCACATGAAGTAACAGTAATAACTGTGGTACTAGCAGCAGTCTCAACGGCTTCAGTAACAGTAGAACTCAATGGACAGTAAGTGGTGTACTCGGTAACAACACCCTCAACTGTGGATGTGACAACTGTGACACCAGTAGTAACAGCAGACGTAGCACAGGCATTATCAGAACAAGATGTGATGGTGATAACTGTGGTACTTTCTGCAGTCTTAGTAACAGTGGAAGCACCAGCCTCAACAGAGGTAGTAGCAACAGTGGTTAATGAACCATTAGCGTCAGTGGTGATGTAGTATGAAACAACACCGGTCTCGGTCTCACCAGCAGCATCAGTGAATGTAGTGGTGTATTCAGTTGGGACTGTCTCGCCAATTGTTGTAGTACCAGTAACAAAGTCTCCGTTGGAGTCGGTGGTGATGTAGTAAGAAACAACACCGGTCTCGGTTTCACCATCAGAATCAGTGTAAGTAGTAAGGTATGCACTTGGAACAGTCTCAACTGAGGTAGTAGCAACGGTTGTCAAAGAACCATCAGAGTCGGTAGTGACGTAGTAAGAAACAACACCGGTCTCAGTCTCACCGTCAGAATCAGTGAAGGTGGTGGTGTATGCAGTGCACTCAGGACACTCGATAGAGGTAGTAGCAACGGTAACAACAGAACCGGCAGCATCCTTGGTGATGTAGTATGAAACAACACCGGTCTCAGTCTCACCAGCAGCATCAGTGAAGGTAGTAGTGTAGGCACTTGGAACTGTCTCGGCAATTGTTGTAGTACCAGTAACAAAGTCTCCGTTGGAGTCTGTAGTTGCGTAGTATGAAACAACAGCGGTCTCAGTTTCACCATCAGAATCAGTGTAGGTAGTGATGTAATCACTTGGAACAGTCTCAACTGAGGTAGTGACAACGGTGGTCAAAGAACCATCGGAGTCGGTGGTGACGTAGGAAGAAACAACACCAGTCTCAGTCTCACCATCAGAGTCAGTGAAGGTGGTGGTGTATGCAGTGCACTCAGGACACTCGATAGAGGTAGTAGCAACGGTAACAACAGAACCGGCAGCATCCTTGGTGATGTAGTATGAAACAACACCGGTCTCAGTCTCACCATCAGAATCAGTGAAGGTAGTGGTGTAGGCACTTGGAACTGTCTCGGCAATTGTTGTAGTACCAGTAACAAAGTCTCCGTTGGAGTCTGTAGTTGCGTAGTATGAAACAACA